>JAMXBB010000010.1:92607461-92846938 GCA_024138015.1 Lumnitzera littorea
TGTGAATCCCGTATGCTCAACCCATTTTTTGTAAAAATAAAAAAAAATAGAAAAATAAAAGATACATAAATACTAACGAGATTCAAACCCATGACCTCAAGCTAACATAATATCGATACTCCAATACTTATTCGTTAAGTCATTGGCCTATGTCTTAATATTTAAAATAATTAAATTGTACTTAAACTATACGATTCTTTAAAACTATTTGAACTGAACCAAAACTAAACTAATTGACCGTAAAATAATTTATTTTCTAGAAATCTAAAAACAATATTTTATAATTTTTTCTTTTTGCATTTTTTTATTTTTTATTTTGGAATTAGGACCCTATTAATAAAACTTAGAACTATGAGGAGCAAAAATTAGGTATTCACAATGATCTTTCCTTAATTAAAACATATTATAGATAATAGTAAGTACGTTTCGATACAATCGAAACGATATGATATAAGCAGTAGTAAAACTGCGTAGATTAGATATCAATAAGTAAATTGCTATAACCTATATAATAAAATAAAATACTTAAAATATATGTATATATATAATGTATATGTATATAAATATATATATATACAGAACTCTACTAAATAACTGTATAAATAATGTCTTAACTAAATACTAGATAAAACTCTAATGTTTTTGTAAATCTTACGAAAACTAAATATGAGTTTTGGTATATATATAGAACTTCTAAGTGAGTAAAGCCTTAACATTCCATATTTTGTCGAAGTGAGCTTTAGTACAAATAAGTGGGATTAATACTTTACAACATTTTGGGATATTATTTCAAAATATCTGGAGACCTTAGTATGTATTAGCTCGTGATTGTAGTTAGCTGTTTATGCGTATGCAATGCATGTGGTTGAGTGTCGATTTACTGTGGTGAGAGCTGAGCTCCATGTTATGATTGTTTCATGAATATTATGCTTGAATTGTTTGAGCTTGGTTGATCACCCTAAAAATGAACTAATTCAAACTTGACTCAGCATCTAACTTGGTATACATCGTAACCCAATAAGGGTAATAGTTAGGATTCCTGGGCCAAATACGAATTCCCTTCTATGAGAATAGTTAAAATGGTCTTTTCCCTCACCCTTAACCGAACTAAGTGACAGGAGAGGAGGTCGTGATAAGGTTAGTGATCGTGGTTTGAAGGTGGTCATGGGAGGAGGGTGATCTCTATTGCACAAGCCCCGGTTTAGTCTCTATTCATAAAGTGTACGGCGTCAATCTCCTCAACCCAGATTAGAGCAGGCATAATTTTTTTGATCTTACGATGGGCTAGATAACGTCGTACGATGGTATTTGTTTATACATACATCGCATCTAACCTACTTTGTTGAGAACCCTACTTGTGATTAACTGGATGCATACTTCTGTCTTCGCCCCACTTACTAAGCAAATTGTCACTCATTCCCCTATAGTTTGTTTTACAGGTTTCAAATGAATTACAAGTGTTTACCCAACACTAGTAAACTAGGATGAGGAATTAGAAGCAACAAGAAATGGATAGTTATTGCCCTTAGTATTAACTTTTTTATTTTTTAAGGAAAACTACACATGACTCCTCAAGAGACTTAGTAGTTTTCAATATTTTGGTATGTCTATGAAATGACAAGTACCTGCGAGATTTACTACCGCTCTTTTTTAAGATCAAATTACAAATTTATTTTTATCAAATTATTTCAAATGATTACTCCACAGTTTTATATCAAACAAGTATCAAATTGGATGCTTCAAATGGGTAGAGTCGAGTACGCCTGGTGTGAACCAGGTATAGGATAGCAGTAAGGACATTTTCTATCTTAGGATGGCTTACACGGCGGGACTATTACGACTTCACCTTTTCAGGACATGACAATAGACTTAGAAAATAATATATTGTTATAAGTAATTGATGAACTGTCGACCATTGGTCTCATTACTCGCGTACAGCTCTGAAGACTCCAATCCCTCACCCAAAGAATCCTCTCTCAATAACCTACTGATGACAAGAAACTTTACATCGAAGGAAGGTAGCAAAACTCCTTGAGCTCCTTGCATTGTTATATGTTAATCTATACCCTCGGTAATGATGTTGCCAACCATTCCCTTATCAAGGACCCTGTGCTGAGTAATCCGACCAACTGCTGCTGAGAGGTTCTTGCCGAGTGATAAAAGCCTTACTTACTGGCCGATTAATTTTCTCTCAACATGTTATCATTTCTCTCGTCTCGGTCTCTTTATTGCCGCAACATCTTGATCCCTCTCGCCTGTTATGTTCGGAGAATCTTTGTATGGGACCAATGTTACACTGCCACCTATTTACCTCATCTAACATTGTACTACCTTTCTTTTTTTATCTTTTATCCTTTTTACCCTTTTTCATATGTACTAGGAATCCCTTTTTTATATATACTTTCTTGTAATTTCTTTATTTGTAATGTTGCCTAGGGACTTACTATAAATAGTCCCTTTCCCTTATAAGCCATAGATAACTTGACAATTAAACATTAAATATTCTGTTTTTATGAGATAACCCTCTCTAAATCCATTTTTCATACACTATTATCTAATCTTGTTGAGTAGCTCAAAATTAGTGGCGGGTGGACCTTGATATCAACTTGTGCATCGTATCAAATGAGGTGTCAAGTCGTGTTGTGTTTGTTGGTGAGTCGCATCCTTCAAGTAACTTCACATTAGCTACTCTTGTTCGCTTGTGAACCATTTCCCTCTAATTTCTTCGATATTTTAGAGGACTCATTTTAGTTTAGATTTACCACAGTAAGTTCTAGTGATAACTAAGCTCCTAAGCACACCATATAATCCTAGTATTAAAGCTTAAGGTTGAGATTGAGAGCTGTGTAGTGATAGTCAGTCTGCTGTTCGAGATACTTGTGTATGATTAAAGGCATCCATGTGAAGTGTATTTGCTAAAGCTTTGGGTTGAGAATGTCGAACCCTAGTGTACAGGGAGAGATTAACGATGCTGAGAGTGATGCTTATGGTTATAGTTGAGTTACCTAACAAATAACACGTACTACTGATGAGCAGATACAAGATTTTGCTACTATTGTGGCCAACTTAGTTGCCTTTGTAAACAAAGTGCTAGAGACCGAACCGTGTGAGAGAGTTGCTGAGCATGGTCAGGAGATGAGAGATAAGCCGAGAAGGCAGATGAACGAGTGAGCTCTGGAAGCCTTTCCAGTGAACCAAGCACTACCATGATGTGCGAACAGAGTCGAGATAAGGAGGTTGGAGTTGGACGAAATGGAAGAGTATGAAGAAGAAAAAGACCAGTATATTGGGATTGATGAGTGTGAGTTTAGAGCGCCAAGGGGTGCCGAACATCATAAGGTATAAATTTTGAGCTTCAACGAGTCTAGTAGTGCTAATGATTACCCGGATTGAGAAGAGAAGATCGAAAATATATTCAACTTCTTTGATTATGAAGATGTTGTCCGCATTCGAGTGGCCGCGTTAGAATTTTCTAGGTATTTGGTAATGTGGTGGAAGAAACTACAGAATGTTTGCCTGAGGGCCCAATGCGAAGTCCGAACATGGAACGAAATGAAGAGAGTTCTTAGAAGTAAGTTTGTTCCCGAACACTACAAACAAGAAACTTTCCGATAACTTTAAGACTTAAGGTAAGGTAATAGATCCATAGACAACTATGTTTGAAAGTTTCAGTTGCTCATGATACAATGTGATGTTAGTAAACCTGAAACCCAAACTATAGCACGATTCATCTTTAGACTATGGGCTGAGATTGGTAACATCATGGAACTATAGAACCTCACAACTCTAGATGAAGCCATCCATGTGGCCAAGAGAGTTGAAAGGCAACGGTGGAACCTGGTTAGTCAAATGTTAAGTAGCTGAACATTGGTACCGAATAGGATTGGCTTGCTAAGCCGACCAGTAAATGACAAAGCATCAAACAATTCTAAGGTAGAACGCAGAAGTTAGATGCCGAGTCGACTAGAAGAAGGTCGAAGCAAGATCAAAACAAAGGTGCTTGAGATTCGAAGTGATCTAGGTCAGAGTTCAGGAAGGAAAACCTGCAAAATCAAATGTTTTAAATGCCTTAGCTATGGACATGTGGGACATGTGGCCAGTTAATGTCCAAACTGCCGAGTCATGACCATAAAGGGAGACAAGCCCTAGTTTGAAGTAGAAAGTGCAAGTGAAGGAGAGGAAGAAGTAGCAATCGATCAGATGTTAGAAAAATTTCAGGAAGATCCCGATGCCGAGATACCTCCTGAGGGCGGAGCCAAGTATTGCTTTGTTGTTCAACAATCTCTTAGTACTTTTGTAGCTAATGAGAATGTGTAAAGAGAAAACCTATTCCATATGAATTGTCGGGTGAATGGTAAGTTATGCGCTATGATCATTGATGGAGGGAGCTGTACTAACGTAATCATGCAAGGGGTAGTTAAGACCATGAAATTGCCAACCCTTCTACACCCCAAGTCGTACAAGATTCACTAGCTGAACAAGAAAGGAGGACTATACATTGCCAAGTAAGTCAGAGTGTCGATTACCATTGGTAATAGGTACAAGGACGAGGTGCTGCGTGATGTCCTTCCCATGTGTGCATCTCACATATTACTCGGCCGACTATGGCTCTTTAACTTGAGAGTGTTATACGATGGGTATAGAAAAACCTATATGTTCTAGAAGGATGGGAAGAAAATTATATTGATACCTATGAGTCCTAAGAAAGTGCAAGAAGCCCAAGAAAAGGTTGCTAGATCTCTACAGTGGAAGTCCTTATGGATTTCTTGAGCTCAGTTTGCTCGAGAACTCAAGGCCAAAGACTATGTGTTCCTTTTAGTCAGGAGATTCTTAGAGGTTAGAGAGGCCGAGAACTTACTTGCTAAAGTGCAATAGCTACTTTAGGAATTTACTGACCTGTTCCTTATTAAGATGCCGAAAGGTTTACCTCCCTTGAGAGGTATCGAGCATTACATCGACCTCCAACCAGGGGTTCCCTTACCAAATTGACCAATTTACAGGCTCAATCTAGAGCAGGCAGCTAAGCTGAAAAAACAGGTGGATGAGTTGATGGATTGTGAATATGTTCGTGAGAGCATGAGTCCTTATGCTGTACTAGCTGTGTTCATGCCGAAAAAGGATGGAATGTGGTGAATGTATGTTGACAGTCGAGCTATCAATAAGATCACCATCAAATACTAATACCAGATTTTGTGGCTTGATGATATGCTTGACGAGTTACATGGCGCCTACATCTTTTCTAAGATTAACTTGAAGAGTAGCTACCATCAGATATGAATAAGACCTCAGGATGAATGGAAGACGGCCTTCAAGATAAGGGATGGTCTGTTCGAATGGTTGGTGATGCCGTTTAGTTTAACTAATGCATTGAGTACGTTTATACGGCTGATGAATCATGTACTTGGATCGTTGATCGGCAAATGCATTGTGGTTTATTTTGACGATATTCTAGTTTATAGTACCGACCTCCTCATTTATGTTGAACATTTGAGATTGATGTTTAAGATACTTTGCACTGAGAAATTATTCAATAACCTAAAGAAATGCGCGTTCTGTCAAAGCGAGATTGTATTCCTTAGAAAAGTGAGATTATATTCCAGGGAAGGGAGTTCGAGTTGATGAGGAAAAAGTCAGAGCTATTAATGAGTAGCCTACGCCGACTAGTGCTACTGAAGTTAAGAGCTTCCATGGTCTAGCCTCGTTCTATTGGAGATTCATTCGGAACTTCAGTTCCATAACTACGCCATTGACTAAATTAACCAAGAAGAACGTTGAGTTTAGATAGATAGAAAAGGCTTAGAGGAGTTTTAAAGACGTAAAGTCTAAGCTAAAGTCTACTCTAATACTCACCCTACCGGATTTTGAGAAGGTTTTTGAGGTTAAATGTGATGCGTCTGGTGTTGGCATTGGTGCTGTCCTTATGCAGGAGCACTGACCCATTGCCTACTTTAGTGAAAAACTTTGAGGTATTGCCCTGAATTACTCAACCTACGACAAGGTGTTCTATCTCCTTGTCTGTACACTTTAGAACTGGTAACATTATCTGTTGTCGAGAGAATTCATCATTTATTTGGATCACGAATCTCTCAAGCATCTACGTAGACAGCAGAAGCTTTCTCAACGTCACGCTAAGTGGGTTGAGTTCTTAGAGACCTTTTGTTATATCATTAGATATAAGAAGGGAAGCACCAACACAATGGCTGATGCACTTTCTAGCAGTCATACTCTCATCATAGCGTTATAAGCTAAGGTGCTTAGATTCGGCACTTGACTCGATTGATATGGGCATAACCTACATTTTAGGCCTTTAGCAGCTCAGTGCAGTGCTAGAGGAGCTGCGGAATGGTTTTGCTTGAGTGAGGAGTTCTTGATGGGCTACTTCATTCCCTACTACAGAACTAATGATGCTTTATTTATTGTTAACCTCTTTTTGTAGGAAATTATGCGACTACATGGAGTCCCGAGAAGTATTGTGTTTAACCATGATTCGAAATTTACAAGTTTCTTTTGGAAGACCCTATGGAGAAAGCTTGGCACAAAGCTCCTGTTCGGCACCTCTTGTTACCCCTAGACAGACGACTAAACTGAAGTAGTGAATAGAACCGTTGATAACCTCCTGCACACCACTATTAAAAAGAACTCTTGTGACTGGGATTTATGTCTACCTATCATTGAATTTGCTTACAATCGCTCAACTCACAGCTTAATTAGAACATCACCATTTGAGGTTGTTTATGAACTTAACCCGAACTTACCCTTGAATTTAATTAACAGCCCGACTACATAAGGGGAAAGTCAATTCGACCTACAACATACCAAGGAGTTCCAAAGGTTACATCGGAAGATCGTTGAGCAATTGGCCAAAACTGTAGCTCGATAAAAGGAAGTAGGAAACTGCATAAGGAGTCCAGTTGTTTATACCCCTAGGGACCTTGTCTAAGTCCATCTTAGCAAGGAACACTTCCCTAGCAAAAGGACTAATAAACTATCTCTCAGAATGGATGGACCCTATAGGATCTTAAGGCACATTAATGATAATGCCCATGAGATTGAGCTACTCGAAGGCTTCAATGTGTTTACCACATTTAACATTACCGATTTAACTCCCTATGTACTCGATGATGACGAAGACCAAGATTTGAGGGCAAATCTTTAGCAACCTCGGGGAACTGATGAACTGCTAACCATCGATTACATTACTTATGCACAGCTCTGAAGACTCTAATCCCTCACCCGAAGAATCCTCTCTTAGTAACTTGCTGATGACGAGAAACTTTACACCGAAGGAAGGTGGTTGAACTCCTTAAGATCCCCTGCATTGTTATACATTGATCTATACCCTCGGTAGTAATGTTGCCGACCATTCCCTTACCAAAGACCCTGTACTGAGTAATCCGACCAACTGCTGCTAAGAGGTTCTTATCAAGTGACAAGAGACTTACTTACTGACCAAGTAGTTTTCTCTTGACATGCTACCATTTCTCTCATCCCAGCCCCTTTATTGCCACAACATCTTGATCCCTCTCACCTGTTGTGTTCAAAGAATCTTCGTACAGGACTAATGTTGCACTGCCACCTGTCCATCTCATTTGACATTGTACTACCATTTCTTTTTTTTTCTTTTGTCCTTTTTGCCCTTTTTCATATGTACTAGGAATCCCCTTTTTGTATATACTTTCTTGTAATTTCTTTATTTATAATGTTGCCCTAGGGATTTACTATAAACAGTCCCTTTCTCTTGTAAGCTGCAGATAACTTAACAATTAAACATTGGATATTCTGTTATTGTGAGACAACCTTCTCTAAGTCCATCTTTCATACACTCTTATCTAATCTTATCGAGTAACTTAGGATTAGTAGCGGGTGGACCTTGACATCAAGTGAGGTATCAAGTCGTGTTGCTTGCATTAGTGAGTCACATCCTTCGAGTAGCTTCACGTTAGCTACTCTTGTTCACCTGTGGACCATTTTCCTCTAATTTCTTCAATATTTCGGAGGACTCATTTTTGTTCAGATTTACTACAGTAAGTTCTAATAATAACTAAGCTCCTAGGCACACCAGTAGTCTATATAAAATCAAATATACAATAGATTGCAAATAACCCACCTTATATCTGTTTCGTATATGCATAGTCCTTTATTTTCTAAATTGAGCATTTACAGACCCAAATATTTAAAATATATTCTTTTTTTTATCATGTTTTCCTACTCTATAATCATATAAAATAATTAAAACTAACAAAAAAATGTTCATAAAAAAACAAGGATCAAATTGATCATGTAAGATCCTAAATGCACTTTTTTTTTAAATATTTAGAAATGTGAACAATTAGTTTCAATATAGGAGGTCAAGCGTAAATAAAGTAAATATAAGATGGTACATATTTATATATATATAGGCACATACATGTTATATATAATTAATGGATTAACTATGTATATATGAATAGTTCAATATAATAAGATGTAAAAGATTTTAATTACTATTTTTTCAATAGGGAAAGGTTTCAAATTATTGCTAAATCAAAATTAGAACTTTTGTACAAATCCAAAATGAATAATAAAAAATTCACTGGTATATATGAAATTATTTTGTTGGATGTATTGGTTAATGATTTTAAGTAGCTTACTGTAAGATTTGTGTAATGCTTTCAAATTAAGCACTTACCAAATGTAGAGAGTAATCACACAATACTATCAACTCATTTACTTCACCGAATAAAATAAGACTATATATATATTACTAAGAGAGGAAATCAACTTGTAATAAGGATTGAATGCTTATTCATATTTTTTTTAATGATATCTTTTGGCCAAAAAGGTTGATTCCAACATTAAATAGTTTTTTCTTTTTTGAAGGAATGGGCGAGGGTAGAGGTGGTCAAGTGGGGTTGGATGGGTGGGTGTGAGGGTGGAGAGAAAAAATAACATTACAACTTAAGGGAGATGAAATTCAAACCTAGTTTATCTTATTGAAAGATTAATATTCATAGTATTAGGCTACATAAGCTTGACAACATTGAATAGTTATTCATAGGTTAAAGTGATAAACGGATGTGTTGTGTAATTACTATTACAGAATGTAAATAAATGCTCTAATAACTCTTCCTTAAATTGATTGGAAAAAAATTATTATTATAATAAAGTGAACAAGGTAGGTTGGTGAGATTTGCAATCTCAAAACCATGTATGTAAATAAAACAAACAAGTTATCAATTATTATTAAATGAATGAATGCATGAATGAGCACATGTAAAGTAATAAAAGTCCAATCAAATAACAAATTCATTGGTATTTCCAATTGTTTAAGGAAGAGATAATCATGTAAAGAAAAGGTTATCACATAACACAAAATACATATCGAACTTACTCTTCTCATTAGATTAATTAAATTAATTACAGTTAATGACTTACCTTTCTCGATTGCTTGATCCAATAAAGACTTATAAGTCACCCTTAAAGGTTACACCATAAGCATATCATTACAACCAAAAATAACTTAACATTATTACTAAGCTATTTTTACAAGGGTCTTGCTGAGTACCAAAAAAACTAGTTAAGAAACTCTTAGAAGAAATGTTTCATATATTAAAAAATAATGAAAACAATTTTATAGAAAGGTGAATATAATTTGTTGTTTTTGTCGTCAATAGGTACCTCCAAACTAATTGATAAAAAGGATCAATAAACAAAGAGATAAGAGAATAGAGGCCTAGTTAAGTAAACAAGCACGTCTCTTTAACTAACAAAATGTCCAACATAAGGATTTAAATTTTCTTTTAAGAGAATAAAACCCACCAAATTGATAAGTGTAACACTAGAGTCCACTCGAACCCATGGGGGTTCTTCAAAATTTTAAAAAACTTGACATACTTATTTTCACTACGAGATATAAAACGATTGAGCCTAGCCATTTGTTCGTAAACTTCCAGATTTGCTTCACACTACTTAGGGACTTCATGTCAGCAATGGCTTTGAGTTTCTCAAGGTTAGCTTCAATACCCCTCTAAGTCACCAAGTAGCAAAGAAATTTCTCGAATGCTGTCCCAAAAACAAATTTATGGGGAATCAGCTTCAACTTCCTCATTTGGTTGAAGGCTTCCTATGAGTCTTAGAGATAGTCTTTGGGCTTCTTGATTTTGACTATCATATCATCCATTTACACATGTTTCATCCAAGTTAAGACATAAAGAGCTTGGTAACTATCCTCCGATAAGTAGCCCTAGTAATCTTAAAGTAGAAGGGCATCACCCTATAACAATAAGTGTTGAAGTATATAATGAAAGATGTATGTACCTTATCCTTTAGCACCATCAAAACCTAGTTATAACCAAAGAACACGTCAATGAAGCTCAAAAGAGCATGTCTTGAGGTTAAGTTGATCAATTGGTGAATTCTCAAGAGTAGAAAGCAATCTTTTGGGCAAGATTTGTTGAGGTTGTATAGTCAACGCAAATTTGCCACTTTACATTGACTACATTAGCTAGCTAAGTCGGGTACTTCTCTTCCTGAATAAACCTAACTTACAGTAACTTCTATTACTCTTCCTTAATTGCTACCTGCCCTTTTAGGAGAAAGTGCCTATTCTTTTGTTTCATCAACTTAGCTTCTAATCGATCCTAAGTTCATTTTGGCAATCATTAGATCTATCCTTGACATTTCTGATGGTGACCATGCGAATTGATCCAAATTAGCTTGTAAAAGATCGATAAGGCTCTACCTCAAGTCTTCCAACAAATCCTTGCCAATGTGAGTGGTTTACCTAGCATCAGAGCTGAGTTGGATCTCCTCAGTACCTTCACCTGTTAGTAGTTTCTTCTTAGTCGACTTCTACCATAGCTCAATCTCTAAGGACAACATACCCTACTCCCATGGGGGTAGGGAACTTCGCCTTCATGTACAAAGAGGATGCAATCATTTCAAACGCGTTCATACTTGATTGCCCAAGGATCTCATTGAAAGCTGATTTGCAATCCACTACGACAAATTCCATCAAGTAGACAGCCACATTATCATCATCCCAAGCTCCATGTTGAGGGTAATTATGCCTTTACGATTTATTGCCTAATTGTTGAAGCCAATGAGGTAGTAGTGATAAGAAACCATCTAGGTTGGGAGTTTCTCTCTCAACTAATCATAAACATGCTTAAAGATGATGTTTTCTAAACTTCTGGTGTCCACAATCATCTTCTGAACTCTAAACCCAGTAATACAAGTGTCAATGACCAGGACATCCTAATGTAGGGTTTTAATCCCCTACAGGTCATCATCCACTAAAGCGATAGAGATGTCAATCTTCTACCTCTTTCCCTTCACCTCATAAACTTGCTCAGCTCTTGAGATAAACCTCGAGGCTAAAGGATTTGATCTGGTCCTTAGGTGTGTGATAGAAATTAAGCCACCGGACCTCTTATCTGAGCCTGAGCTTGATGACATAAAAGTATGGCAAGGCAGGTTCTCTCTTTGAGACCAACATTTAAAGAGTCCAAGCTACTATAGTCTGCCAACCTACTACTCTATCCAAGCTGAACTTTCTCGTGCTTATCAGTAGTCATTAACTATCGACCTGAGACACACTTAGACAACAGCTTAGCCTGCCTAATCACCAGCTTAGCCGATCTAAATTTGAACTTCTTAAAGTATGCTCGAGTTGAATCCACCTCAAAAGAATCATCAACACAGCGTAACATCACTGCTCAGCAATAACCAGGTTAATCATACAGTTTTGTCTATTTCTACTAAAAGTCCTTCCTTTAGCTACCACCTACGTGTCCAAACACCTATGTGACAAGATATTCCATATAAGACAAATGCTTTTCTTGATTTTTCATCTGTACCCTTTAACATTCCTTGTACATTACTTATTTTGGATATTACTCTTTTAGTCATTTTTATTTATAGTAGCTACCTTAACATTTTGAGTATAAATACCCTTGTAAATGCAACCGTGAACATCATTGTTATATCTCTCAATATAAGATTATACTTCATTTTCGTGAGCATTCGCTTTACTTACCCCACTCTTGTCCTAACCCTCAAGCAAGGCTAAGTGGTGAGTACCCTCATTAAGTTAACCCATGGATCGTATCAAGTTAAGTCATAAGTCTACAAAGGTCCCTCACATCCTCAAATTGGTTCATGGTTTGTTTATTTTACTTCATTTTTTCTCATGCATTTCCACTCTCGTTTTCAAGCTTTTCGCAAGCTTGAACCCATCACCAATACGGTTGCTCTTGTCTGCTCTTAGCGTAGCCTATCCTTTTGATATCAAAGCAGAGGTTCGTAGTGAGTAAGTTGATGTTCAACTATGATTATTACGATATGGTGTATAATATTGGTTGTAGTAGAGTGTGTTGTGGTTATGCTAAAGTTAACTATAAGTGTTTGAGTTAGTAGAAGGCATAGTGGTTCGCTGTTACATGTACCCTATTGCACTCTATTTTGAGCTGTGAAAACAAAGCAAGTAGTAGTGGCTACAAGTTTTCTATGAAGTGGTGAGTTGTGTGTTTAGGAACCATAAGAGTGTATTGTTCTGTAAGAAGCCTTAGTATTGTTTGTTCTTGTAAACACAAAGTTGAGTAAAGAACGATTGGTTCAAGTGCAAATGCTAGTATTATAGATGATAATAGTGGCATTGTCCACAGTGACTGATAACCCCAAAAAGCTCCTAGGAGTACGGACGAACAAATCAACAAAATGGCTAACTTGATAGCAACCTAACTAGAGCTGTTCATGCATTTGCCTTATAGCTTGCTAATGCCCTTCATAACACTCCTTAAATTACTTAGCCTACAAGAGGACAAATCCCAACTCGACAAAATAAAGGTAGAAGAGTAGGAGAATGTATGCCGAAGAGGATTGACTTGGGTGAAGTAAATGAAGAGGATAAGGAAGAAGAATATGTTAAGGAAGAAGAACGAGCTTAAGTACACCGAGCTATTGGTCTTGTAAAGCTTCAAATCCTGCGCTTCAATGGTTATGGATATGCCAATGACTATCTCGAATAGGAAGAGAAAGTCGAATAAGTTTTTTACTACTATTAATATGAGGACCATAAGAAAATAAGAGTTGCTACTGTAGAGTTTTTAGGATAAGTTGCGATGGGGTGGCGAAACTTCCAAACCATGAGAAGGAGAGAAGGATACAGAAAGGCTAACACTTGGCTTGAGATGAAAAGAGTCCTCAGAAATAAAGCTGTATTAGACACCTACTTGCAGGATACTTTTACTCGACTCTAAGAACTGAGACAAGGAAACTGAACAGTTGATGAGCATGAATTCTAAATGCTTATGATTCGATGTGAAGTAAATGAACCTTTAACCCAAAAAATTTCCAAATTCCCTATTGAATTGAAGTATAATATTTAAGACATAGTGGAATTACAGCATTTTATTACGCTAGATAAAGCCATCAAAATTGCCTAACAACTAAAGAGACGGAGGAAGAATAGGGGGAGCCAACCTCCAATGAGGCGACCTAACCAATCTCACCGACCTGCTCAAAGTGGTAGTTGAGCTTCCTAGAGCTTTGACCTTTGTAGAAGAGCTAAGACAGTGATTGAGCAAAAGAGTCATCCTACCAACTTAGAGTTGATAATAAGAACTTATGAAAAGGGACAAGGATTTGGGAGGAAAATGAGCCATATCAAGTGCTTTAAATACCAAAGATTTGGGCACGTGATTGCCTAATGCCCAAATAAATGAACTATGATCATTAAAGGAGATGCCTCAAAGGTTAAAGTAGATAGTATTGTCAAAGAACCTGAAGAGAGAAGAGAGTTGGATAAAAATGTTGAGGAAAATAAGGAGCTAGTTGAAGAAGATATGTTTGCTAAAGACTTAGTTAAGCTAACTTTTGTTGTTCAACGTGCGATGAGCATTAAACCTCTTACCAAGGAGGAATAAAGAGAGAACTTGTTTCACATTTACCTACAAGGTGCAAGTATGTGCACTCATAGTAGATAATGAGAGTTACACTAATGTAGCATCTATCGACTAGTTAAGAAGCTCAAATTACCGACTATCTCACACCCAAGGCTATATAAATTGCATTGGCTAAATGAGAAGGGAACGTTATATGTACTCGGCAAGTATTGCTGCTGATCTCCATTGGGAACTATTCTAATGAAATTCTTTATGACATACTGCCCATGTATATGTCTAATGTGTTGCTAGACTGACCATAGCTTTTTGATTGAAGGGTTATTCATGATGGTTTAGGAACACATATGTGTTTAAGAAAGATGGAAGAAAGATCACCTTAAACATTATGACACTAAGCCAAGTTAGCAAGATATAAGCTAAACTTACTTAAGGATGAAAGAAGACCTTGATTTTGAGTTGTGTCAAGCTCTAAGAAGCTGTTAAGGCTGACGTAGCGACCTTCTTGTTGATTAAGT
Source organism: Lumnitzera littorea (assembly GCA_024138015.1). Classification (NCBI taxonomy): domain Eukaryota; kingdom Viridiplantae; phylum Streptophyta; class Magnoliopsida; order Myrtales; family Combretaceae; genus Lumnitzera; species Lumnitzera littorea. The sequence goes on from JAMXBB010000010.1 coordinate 92,621,860, forward strand.
GACTATTGAAGCTAAAGGAACAAGTTGAATTACCCTTAGAGATAAAAGAGCTTTTGGATGAGTATTCTGACCTATTTCCAAAGCAATTACCACATGGGTAACCCCCTTTTCTGAGGTATAAAGCAATGCATTTACTTGATCCTTGATGTTGTACTACTGAATAAACTAGCTTATTAGATGAATCCTAAACAAGCTGCTGAGCTCTAAAGACAAGTCAATGAATTGCTCGAAAAAGGGTATGTAAGAGAGAGTCTTAGTCCTTGTACTGTGCCCGTGTTACTGGTGTCAAAGAAGGATGGTACTTACAGAATGTGTATGGATAATAAAACTGTAAATAAGATCACAATCAAGTACAAGTAGCCCACTCCAAGGCTAGATGACATGTTGGATGAATTGAGTGATACAAGAGTTTTCAGTAAGATCGACTTGAAGTCAGGATATCACCAGATTCAGATGAAATAAGGGGATGAGTGGAAAACTACCTTTAAGACCCAACATGGTTTATATAAGTAGATGGTCATACCTTTTGGGTTATCAAACACCCTGAGCACTTTTATGCGATTGATGAAGCATATTCTGAGGGACCTGATTGAAAGATGTGTTGTAGTTTACTTCGACAACATCTTTGTGTACAATGCCAACCTAATAAGTTTTATTGACCATCGCTAAGCTACTTTCAATGTTCTCTGAGTAGAGAAATTATTCGGAAACAAAAAGAAGTGTTGTTTCTATCAAGAAGAGGTGATTTTCCTAAGCTACGTTGTTAGTAGAGGAGGATTAAGAATTGATGAAGAAAAAGTTCAAGCCATTGTTAAGTGGCTGACCCCATCTTCTTGTATTGAGGTGAGGAGTTTTACCGAAGTGAAAGCGAAGTTGACTCTACCCTAGTCTTGGCCCTACTAGATTTTGAGAAAGTGTTTGAGCTAGAATATGATGCATTAAGTGTCAGCATCAAAGCTGTACTGATGCAAGAAGGCTAACTTATTATCTATCATAATGAAAAGCTAAAGGGAGAACAATTGAATTACTTTATGTATGACAAGGAACTCTTGGCATTAATCCAAGGACTTCATGTATGGTAACACTATCTTTTGCCAAAAGAATTCATCATATGCATTGACCATGAGTCCTCTAGATATTTGAGGAGCCAATCAAAGCTAAAGAGATAGGCCTGATGGATTGAATTTCTGGATGGATTCAACTTTGTGATTAAATACAAACAAGGCAAGACCAATGTAGTTGCCAACTCTTTGTTTAGAAGACACGTTTTTCTTACTAAACTGTAGACTGGACTCCTGGGTTTTGCAATCATTAAAGAACAACACCACGTGACCCTCATTTTGGTCTCATATACAAACGTTGTGGAGAGGAAAGAACGGTTGATGAATATTATATAAAAGAGAGCTACTTGTTCTAAGGTAACAAGCTATGTTTGTCGACCTGTTCTATGGGAGAGTTATTAATGAGGGAAGCTTATGGTAGAGGGCTCTCTAGGCATTTTGGAGAGAAGGGGACATTTAAGCTATTGAATGCGAGGTTCTTTTGGCCTATAATGAGGTGAGACGTACATCGTGTGGTTGAGAGTTGTGCAACTTGCAAGAAGGCAAAGAGCCACACTAAGCAAAGGAGAACAATGCCTCTACTTATCTCGACCATACCATGGATTGACTTGAGTATGGATTTTGTCCTTGGATTATCCCTAATTGCCCGAGGCAAGATGATGCATACCATAACTAAAGATAGATAAGGTTAGTTGCTAGGATGGCTCTAAGCTTATCGAAAGCTTAAAAAGGGGTAATGGAGAAATGCACAAATGAACGAAAATGAATGAAAAGTAAGCAAACCCACGAATAGCTCTAAATGATATGACATACCAGTGGAATTTCTAAGGACTTACGATATAGCTCCATATGACGTACAAATGATCCAATGAGGTTACTTGCCTCCTAACCATGTTTAAGGGTTAGGATAACAGTAAAAGGAGAGTAAACAAACAATGTTTACGAAAGGAAATATATCAAGTGTATTGATGATAATCTGATTCTTGCGACTATAAGTATAAGGGGTATTTATACTCGAGAAGTTAGGGCAACTTGCCCAAAAAGGGAAAAGACAAAAAAGTATTGTCCCAAAGAAGTAATATACAAAGAATATGAGCTGATCAAGTATCCAAGCAAGGGTGTTGAGCAAGCATGGACTCATTCGAGTAGGAGTAACTGAAGATTAGTATGGAGCAGATCTCTCGACCTCTCAGTAAGAATGATGCTGATCAAGTATTTGGCTCAAACATGATTGAGTAGAGGCGCGAGGTTTGGCTACTGTCTGGGCATTCTTCAAGTCGGCACACAACTTCCAAGAGGTGGAGAGTTATGTGGCTCGGATAGTAAGAAGAAACTCAGTTTCGGTAGAAGTTAGCTGGAGTAGGAGGATACGCCTCACTAGTCCTTCTAGCCCTTGGGCTTGGCTAAAGTTAAAGGCTTAGTAGCTAGATTCCTATCAATCCCTTTAGGTTAATTTGGATTTAGGGTCAAATTCAACTGGTATTCGCTCAATTCTCAGTCAAGGTGATATGGACTAAAGTCGGCAATGTTGAAAGTGTCCAAAACTTCATCATCTGTAGGCAACTCTAACCTGTAGGCATTGTTATCGATCTTTTAGAGGATTCTGAAGGGTCCCTCAGCCCTTGCAAATAGCTTGTTCCTCTTCTTGCTCGGAAACCTTTCTTTGCTCAGGTGCAGCCACACTAAGTCTTCAGGCTAGAATTTTTTAGTCATTCTACCCTTGGCCTTCTCTCGCATTCTTCTAGTAGCTTGGTCGATCTACCAAGTAACTTTATTGTAGATATGTTGAAGGGATTGTGCTCGAGCTCTCGCATCAGGATCTTCTTGCTCAGATACAGGTGCAAGGGTGTGATCGAAGGGCAACTCGAGATTAAATTCATAAACAACTTCGAAGCAGTTTGCTTGGTTGTGTTATATACTGTTCGATTCTAAGCACATTTGACCAATGATAAGTAGACATCCCAATCAGCTAAGTTCTTGCCTATTGTAGCTCAGAGTAGCGATCCTAAAGTAAGATTGACTACTTCTATTTGGCCATCCGTTTGGCGATGACAAGAAGTACTGATTAGTAGTTTGGTCGCCATAGAGTTCTCTAAAAATGGCTCAAGAACTTTAGATCTCTATTTGATACTACACTTCTTGGCATGCCATGTAATCGAAAAATTTCCTACAAGAAAAGAGAAGCAATAACTGAAGCATCATTAGTCTTGAAGCAGGGCACAAAGTGTGCCATCTTACTGAACCTATCAGCGATGACCATTATAGAATCTTTACCTCGAGTAGTTTGTAGTAATCCAATAACAAAGTCCATGATCAACTTAGTACATGGTCTCATTGGAACAAGTAAAGACATTACTTTCCCTTGCTCGGCTCAACATTTAGCCCTCTTACATAATGTATAGCCTTTACAACTTGATGCACATTTCGCCTCATCCTCAACCAAAAGAAATGCCCACTCAACAACTCATACGTCCTTCTCTCCCCAAAATGTCTAGAGAGTCCTTTGCTATGGGCTTCCCTGATCAGCAACTCCCTTAGTGAATAGGTCGACATGCACCATTTCCGACTTCAGAACAAGTATCCATCTTTCATATGATATTCGTCTACTATCCTTTCATCGACAAAACGCATAAGTATGGGTTCGAAATGTGGATCCCTAGAATATTGTTCCTTAATGCTCACAAACCCAAACAATCTAATTTGTAGTTTAGTTAAGAGCACATGTCTTCTCGAAAGAGCATCTATAACCACGTTACTCTTTCCTTGCTTATATTTTATTACAAAATCAAATCCTTCAAGGAGTTCGACCTACCTCACCTACCGCTTCAACAACTTTGTCTGATAGGGATCAAGAACTGATCACTTACTCTCGAGCTCGAGGGCTTTCTTAGGTAGGTCGCCAAGCTGTTCAAAGTGAGTTAAGCATCGAAGAGCAATGTTTTCCCTAATTTATCTGCTGGGCTACTTTTCTCTTCACACCATCCAGGAAGCTACTGAAGTGATCTGCTGGTTTGCGAAGCCACCCTTCCATAACACCCCAATCCAAATACTAAATTAAGAAAACAATTATCTCTACAGTGCTGAAGTCGAGCTAAGAATTGTTAGGAGCCAACCATCCAAGGATGATCCGAAAGTGAGTCATCCTCCGAGCCAACCCTTGTCCAGCTTAGCAAAGAGACCCTTCCCTACTCGGCCTGCAGTGTTGTTTGGACCATAGATTGAGTGAAACGTATGCATGCTGAAATTCTAACACCCGTACTGTCCTTTTTTACAATAAATATTCTTTTACACAATTTCGTGTTTTCTTCATAAATTATTCTCCTTTTTCTTAATAGCTTAGGATCCATTTACATAATTTTACTATTATTTAGGACTTTCCCTAATTATGTACTATAAATACCTACATAATGTAATAGCTACAACATCAATACAAAGAAAGAATATACTAAACTTTTATTCCCTCTTGAGCGAAGTATCCTTTTTTGCTTACTCTTGAGCTACTCTTATCTAGCCCATTGAGCGTGAACTAGTAGTGAGTGACCTCCGGCCATACTTATATGTCATATCAAGTATGACCCAAGCTTGTGTGAGGCTTTGGTGTATCATATCCATCGTTTGTGCACAAGAACCCTTGCTCATCCCTCGACTATCATTTACTTTTCAAGCCATCTTATAACTTGGACCTATCCTTTTGGTTACACGTGATATTGGGTTTATGTGTTTATCCACGAATCCATATCATCTTGGTATCAAAGTTTGGCTACGTTCAAAGTCGGATTCTATTTTTGTGTTCTTGGAGTAGCTTGTTACTACTCTTGTGTGATAATGGTTTTATTGTTAACCTTGGAGTATAGTAGTTGAGAATTATTCTATGCTCTGTTTTCCCCTATTTTCAATACGCAAAAATGGTGTAGTTGATTGCTCGTTTGTTGTGTAATTGTCGTATGAAGAATCCATCAATGTTAGACTCAAGTGTTTAAGGAATTTTGGGAAACTAAGAAAGTGGTACTCAACATGGCTAAGGATAGGAAGGAAGCTTTACACCTCAGTCAATGGGTGACCACTTAGATAGGTTTACCAACTTAGTGGCTAGTTGGTAACTGTTATCTAAGAAGACAAACAACGAGCAAAAAATAGGCCTACTAAGGAACGTGAATAGCAAGGGTGAAGCAACGGATAGTTTGGTCGAATTAATACCTCAGCTCAACTAGCCCGAGCTAAAGGAGTTGGTAGGGATGCTCAATGAAGGCTAGCGCTTGAAGAGATTGAGGAGGAAGTGGAAGGAGACAACGAAGCAAAGGAGTACTACGAGCTTGAGGAAAGAAATATACGAGCCCCTAGAGTTGAAGAACTGAGAATGTGTATTCTGAGTTTTTTTTAGAAGTGGTGATGCCGAAGACTACTTAGATTGGGTAGATAAGATTAAAAAGCAGTTTGAATGCTACGAAGTGCTCAATAATGCAAAGGTTAGACTTACTGTGTTAGAGTTCATTGGTTATGCTGCCTTGTAGTAAAAGAACTTGCAAGCCACTAGAAGAAGGGAAGGAGAACGAGAGATTAGGAGTTGGGATGAAATGAGGAGAGTTATGCAGAAGAGGTTTATGCCGAGCTATTATCTGCAGGTTACCTTCAAAAGACTACAAGAATTGAGACAAGGTGATGGGAATTAAGCTGCCGAACCTCTAACCCGCAGCCGAGCCCAAGGACTAAAAGTACTAGCATGACGAATCCATCTGTTCCAACCAACCCCTACCGAAGTAGAATACTTTCTTGCCTAATTACCCTTCATGCCGAACCATATGACTGCCCATCTTTCTGCAATATACCGAATTGTAGATTACTCACTAGCGTTCAAGCCGACCAATTAATCAGCATCTTCCTTACTGAGAAGTTAAGAAAGAGAGATTCTAAATTGACTAAGCCAACCCTACTCGGACAAGCCATCTGTCCGTACTTTTTGTCTGCATCTTCTAACGACCTCATCAATGTAGCATCGCCGCGTGTATAGTATCATGTGCAAAATCCGTTGTACCAATGATTGTTTTTCTTGTATATTTATTTTTACCCTTTTATATCTTGTACATTATTTCCTTAAGAAATGCCCTTTTTGTCTTTTCCTTTTTAGGCAAGTTGGCTTAACTTATGGGTATAAAAACCCTTATACTTGTAGTTGTAAAGGAGATAAGATCATTCTTAATACACTTGAGTATTTTCTTCCTTGCGTAAACACTGTTTATTTATTCTCGGTATCACTCTTATCCTTTCCCTTAAGCAAGGTTAGGTAACAAATAACCTCACCAGATCGATTCGTACGTCATATCGAATTGTGCCGTGAGTTCTTAGAAGTTCCATTAGTGCGTTAGATCCTCTAGAGCTGTTTGTGGGTTTTACTTACTGTTTCATTCTTCATTTTTCCCTTTCACACTTTCCCTATTAATCATTTTTCGAGCTTTCTCCAAGCTTGGACCCATCTAATGACTGACCTTATTTGTTCTTGGTTACAATTTGCAACACAAGGAGGATCGAGTGTAAACGCTTATGGTAAGGAATTCCAAATGTTAATGATTTGATGTAAAGTCGTAAAGCCAGAGGACTAAACTGTATCTCTATTCATCAGTAGATTGAAGTATGAGATTGGGGATATCCTAGAAACCCTGGATATTAGAACGCTTGACGACGCAATCCAAGCTACCCAAAGAATAGAAAGGCACTAAACAAGAAGGTTCTAACTACCAATCAGCTAACCAGGCAGTAGTTGAATTGTTCTGAGTAGACTTGTGCAAACAGAACCAAGTAAGGTTGTTGAGACCTGACCCATTCCGATTACCCGAGCCTAGGAAAAGGAACCCTCAAGGAAGTTTGAGAAGGGACAGAGTTCAAGGAGGAAGATGAGTGAGATCAAGTGTTTCAAATGCTAAGGATTTGAACACATGGTTGCTTAGTGTCTGAATAGGCGAACAATGGTGATTCGAGGCAAGGTGCCTGACCGTTGAAGTCAACAATACTAATGAAGAAGTAGAGGAATTGAAAGAGGACAGATAGATTGAACTATTTGAGGAGGAAATTATCTACAGCAAGGAAGGCAACTTTTTGCTAATTACTCTAGTGTTGAGAAGGATGATAAGCGCTAGTCCCATACCCAAGGATGAATAAAGGAAAAATCTTTTCCATATTGAATGCAAGGTAAATGAATCACTATGAGTACTAATCGTTGATAGTGGGAGCTGCACTAATGCAGCCTCTGCATTTATAGTCCAGCAATTGAAATTATCGACCAAACCTCACCTGAATCCCTACAAGCTTCGTTGACTTAGTGATAAGGGAGCCCTATAGGTGAACAAGCAAGTGTCTTTGCTTATCTACATTGGTAAGTATCGAGATGAAGTACTGTGTGATGTGTTACCCATGAGTGTGTCCTACATTCTACTTGGACGACCATAGATGTTTAATCGAGCTATTATATATGACGGAATGAGGAATAAATGTTATGTAGAGCATGAAGGCAGGAGGGTGAAGTTGAGTCCGATGACTGCTTAGCAGGTAAAGGTTATGCGGTCCCAACTTAGTCGAACTCTTAAGAAAGAGGCTTTGGTGATGACCCAAGCCAAACTAAAAAGGGAAATGGAGCTCAAAGGACTGACCTTTTTGCTTGTTCGAAGAATTCTAGAGTTAAGACCCGAGGAGGAGGAGTTGCCTACTGAGGTAAGAACCTTATTAGAAGAATTCGCCGACCTATTTCTAAAGGAACTGTAGAAAAGGCTTTCCCCCAATTCGAGGCGTTGAGCATACAATAGACTTATAGCCAGGAGTCGTACTCCCAAACAAGCCTACCTATAGGCTAAATCCCGAATAAGCCGTTGAGCTACAAAAGCTAGTAGATGAGCTAATAAAGAAGGGGCATATGCATGATACCCTTAGCCCCTATACCATTTTGGCCTTATTAGTGTCAAAGAAGGATGGTTCTTGGAGGATATGTATGGATAGCCAAGTGATCAATCGAATCACCATCAAGTACAGATATCCCATACCTAAACTTGATGACATGCTAAATGAGCTAAGTGGAGCAAGGGTGTTCTCTAAGATTGACTTCAAATCTGGATATCATCATATTTGAATGCAGGAAGGTGATAAGTGGAAGACTACATTCAAGACATGACATGGTTTATATGAATGGCTTGTAATGCCATTTGGACTATCCAACGCGCTGAGAATGTTTATGCGCTTAATGAATCATGTGCTCTGAAAATTCATAGGAAGATTTGTCGTAGTTTATTTCAATAACCTCAACCTGGAGACTCAAAAGGAGCATGTTCGAAAAGTCTTTGCAAAACTCCAAGTAGAATGGCTCTATGCCAATCTGAAGAAGTGCGACTTTTGCCGACCTGAGGTGACCTTCTTAGGGTTTGTTATGAGTGGAAGTAGCATCTGAGCCAATTTGAATAGTGAGAAAGCTTGATTATTTATCATTGGGCTAAAAAAGAAAAAAAAATCGATAGGAGATAAGCTTCATCGTCGAGAGGGAAACAACCAATAGGTCTTCAAATCGTTCATTTCAAAAAATTTGTTTTGGTTTGTTTTTGTAACCAATGGAAATAAATTCAAATTAGGCAAAGGAAAATAAACTAAATTTCATCCTTCTTGCGAAGTTGATGTTGATAGATATATTACGGCATAGCTTTCTTTAGTGAAAACGGCCTCGGGTCAGAGCGTATGCTAATGATGCTTTTAGCTACTCAAACCATAATAAATATTTTTCTTCTTTAGTGTCCATCCACCTCAACTCCTATGAGAAGGTAAGAGCGATGATAAAATGGCCTAAGCTGACCTGTTCTATGGATATGAGAAGTTTCTACGGCCTAGCATCATTCTACCGTAGATTTATAAAGAATTTGAGTACGATTGTGGCCCCACTCATCGAACTCTCAAAGAAGAATGTTGAATTCAAATGGGGAGAGAAGGAGCAGAGGAGTTTTGAAGAAGTAAAGGAGAGGTTAAATACAACCTCTATCTTAGCTCTGCCAAGCTTTGACAAAGTGTTCGAAGTAGAGTATGATGTGTCCGGACTAGGCATAAATGCTATGCTAATGCAAGAAGGCCAACCTATTACTTATTTTAGTGAGAAACTTTGAAGAGCTACACTTAACTATTCAGTCTATGACAAGGAGCTTTACTCCTTAATTCGAGCCCTAACAATATGCTAACACTATCTGCTACCCAAGGAATTTATGATCTACACTAATCATGAATCCTTGAGATATCTAAAAAGCCAATAGAAGTTTTCCTAAAGACAAGCTAAATGGGTCGAGTTCATGGAGGGTTTTTCTTACGTCGTAAAATACAAGAATGGAAAGAATAATGTTGTGGCCAATGCCCGGTCGAGACGACATACCCTTTTGATAGAGTTGCTAACAAAGCTACTTGGTTTTTCAACCATAAAGAGTTTGTATGCTGAGGACCTACACTTTGGTCCTATTTATGCCTGATGTGAGGAAAGACGGGCATTAGACGGCTATCACAAGGAAAATGGATACTTATTCAAGAAGAGAAGGCTATGTATCTTGACCTATTTCATGAGAGAATTGCTAGTGCACAAGGCGTATAAAGGAGGATTAATAGGACATTTTGGCTAACGTCGAACCCATAAAGTACTCTTTGTGAGATTCTTTTGGCCAAAAATGATGAGAGACGTGCAGTCTGTGTTGGAAAAATGTGCGACCTGTAAGAAGGCAAAGAGCAAAGCTGAGTAAGGACATTATCTACCCTTGCCCATCCCAACCAAACCATGGTCCGAGCTAAGTATGAACTTCATGTTAGGATTGTCGAGGATGTCCCGAGGGAAGGACTCTATTATAGTGGTTATGGATCGATTTAGCAAGATGGCACATTTCGTATCCTGTTCTAAAACTAATGATGCTTCAGTTATCTCTTTTTTTTTTCTTCTAGGACATGATCAAGCTTCATAGCGTGCCTAAAACTATTATTTCAGACCAAAACCCAAAGTTCATGAGCTACTTTTGGAGGACGATATGGAGGCGTATGAGAATTAAGCTATTGTACAGCATGTCCTGTTATCCATAGACCGACGGATATACTGAAGTTGTCAATAGAATTGTGGGAACTTTGCTGTGGGTTGCTATCGAACAAAACATGGTCGATTGGGATCTCTGCTTGCCTATCATTGAGTTCATCTATAATAGACCACCCACAGTATAACTAGCATGTCTCCACCTATGGGTTTAACCTCAAGCTCCTAATAGACTAAGTACCCCAATTGAAGCTTGATGATGACCGACCAGCCATTAAGAGAGTTGAGGCCATCAAAGTCATGCACCAAATGGTTGTAGAGCAATTGAGTCGAGATAATATTAAACTCGAGAAGCGAAGTTGAGGACGGAAGAAGACAAAATTTTGGCCAAGTGATTTGGTCTGGATGCATCTCAACAAGGAACGATTCTCAAACTTGAGAAAGAGTAAGTTATCTCTCAGAGCCAACGGACCTTTCAAAGTGCATAAAAGGATCAATCCTAATGCCAATAAGATTGAATCACCTGAAGGATATGGAGTCTCAAACTCCTTCAATATCGTCGATCTCTAACCTTACACTCCCAAGGACAAGCAGCTTGGAGTTAAACTAGATTTGATCCCAAATCTCAAACAACCCAAAGGAGATGATAGGGATCAAGGACTAATTGCTCACTCCCAAGCCTGAGGGCTTTCTCAAGTAGTTAGCCGAACTGTCCGAGGTGAGTTCAGCGCTAAGGAGAAATGTTTTCCCTAATCTAATCTGCCAAGCTACTATGCTCTTCACACCATCTAGGAAGTTACCGAAGTGATCTATCGACATGCGGAACCGACCCCTCTACAACACTCTAGTCCAAACACCAAATCAGGAAATTAAGAGCCAACCATTCGAAGTCGATCCAAAAGTGAGTCATCCTCGAGCCAACCTTTGTCCAGCCCAACAATTTGAGTATCGAACTGCCGACACTAACCAGACCTGACCAAAGATCCCTCCCCACTCGGCCTGCAATGTTATTTGGACCGTAGATTGAGTGAAATGCGCATGCACTGTCCTTTCTGGTAGCAAATATTCTTTTACACGATTAAGTGTTTTCCTTATAAATTATTCTCCTTTTTCTTAGCAACTAAGGATCCATTTATGTAATTTTCTGCTATTTAGGACTTACCCTAACTGAGTACTATAAATACTCGCATAATATAATAGCCGTAACATCAATATAGAGAAAGAATACACTGAACTTTTATTCCCTCTTAAGCTAAATGTCCCTTTTTGCTTACTCTTAAGCTACTCTTATCTAACCCATTAAGCGTGGACTAGTGGCGAGTGACCTCCAGCCATATTTGTGCGTCATATCAAGTGTAACCCGAGTTTATGTGAGGCGTTGGTACATCATATCCATCGTCAGTGCATGAGAACCCCTATTCATCCCTCAACTACCATTTACATTTTTAGCCATCTTGCGGCTTAGACTCATCCTTTTAGTTACGCATGATATTGGGTTTGTGTGTTCATCCACGAATCCATATCAGATTCACTAAGATGACACACTTTGTGACTTGCGTCGAAACTAATGATACTTTGGCTATTGCTTCTTTGCTTTTGTAGGAAATTATTTGCTTATATGGAGTACTAAGGAGTATGGTGTTAAACTGCGACCCAAAATTCATGAGCCATTCTGGTGAACTCTTTAACATCAGATGGGAACCAAGTTACTTTTCAATACCTCTTGCCACTCCCAAACCGATGAACAAACAAAGGTTGTTAATCGCACCTTAAGATCACTACTTCGAGCTACAGCAGGAAAGAACTTAGCCAACTAGGACGTCTGTTAGCTTGTAGTAAAGTTTGCAAACAACTAAACCGTACATGCTACCATCGATCATACCTCATTTGAAGTTGTCTATGGTTTCAATCCCGAGCTTTCCCTTGATGACATCTAATACCCTCAATTAACCAAGAAGATCCAAAAGCATGAACCAAGGCTCAGTCCCTCCAACAAATCTACTAACGAGTCACCAACACATTGACTGAGCTAACTAAAAGTTAAGAAATAAAGGCAAAGGTAGAAAAACTAAGTAGTTTCAGCTCGATGACCAAGTATAACTACACTCGAGTATGGAGAAGTTCCCTAATAAGAGAAAGAACAAACTGTCTGCTAGAGTTAAAGAACTATTCAAAATCCTCTAGAAAATTAATAACAACGCCTACCAATTAGAGCTGCGTGAGGACTTCAAAGTGTTTGATGTGTTTAATATTGCTAACCTCAGCCCCTACCAACTTAACGAAGAATTAAGTGAGGACTAGCCGAATTTGATCTTAAATCCTAATCAACCCGATGGGGATGATAAGAATCAAGCCATTGGACCTCTAACTTGAGCCCAAGCTTGAGGACTTAAAAGTATGGCAAGGCAAATTCTCTCTTTGTGACCAACATTTAAAGAGTCCGAGCTATTACAGTCTACCAACCTACTACTTTTTCTGAGCTAAACTCTCCCATGCTTATCGATAGTCACTAACCGTTGACTTGAGACATACTTTGACAACGACTTGGCCCACCTGACCATTAGCTCAGCCGATCTAAATCAAAACTGATCAAAGCATGCCAAAGCTGAATTCACCCTAGAAGAATCATCAGTTTAGCTTGACATCACAGCTTAGTAACAACCAGGTTAATCATACAGTTTTATCTATTTTTGTTAGAAGTCTTTCCTCTAGCTACCAGCTACATACCCAAAAACTTGTGTTATAGGATCTTCGTACAAGATGGATGCTTAACCTGATTTTTCATATATACCCCTTAACAATACTTCTACATTACTGATTTTAGACAGTATCCTTTTAGTCATTTCCATTTATAGTAGTTGCCTTGATATTTCGGGTATAAATACCCTTGTAAATGTAGTCGCAGACATCATTGTCATATCTCTCAATGCAATAATATACTTCATTTTTGTGTGCATTCTCTTTGCTTACCTCACTCTTATCCTAACTCTTAAGTAAGGCTAACTGGCATGTACCTTCACTAAGTTAATTCGTGCGTCCTATCGAGTTGAGTCATAAGTCTAGGGAGGTCCCTTGTGTGTCACATCCTCGGATTCGTTTGTGGTTTACTTGTTTTACTTCATCATTTTTCATGCATTTCCACCCTCATTTTTAAGCTTTCTATAAGCTTAGACTCACCCCCGATACAGTTGCCCTTGTCTGCTCTTGGGATGACAATGGTATTAGTGACACCATTAGGAGCCTAGTTGCAACATCATTCATTTTGACCTTCATACTCTTCACAATCTTCCTCTATTCTTCTCCTTTAAGGTAGTCATTCACCTTTGTCCGTTGAATCGGTGACATACTCATGCAAAAACCTATTCTGAATAGCATGTTCCACTGCATTCTTTAATTGATAGCATTCTTTCATGTTTTGTCCAGTAGCTCTATGGAATAGATAGTATTTGCCGTCATCATGGCACCTTGACCTGGTCTTCATCCTATCAAGTTTCGGTAGTAATCCGAGGTTACGGACCTCCATAAAGATATCCCATTTTAGCTTGGTTAGAGGAGTATGTTGATCATACCTTAGTATAGGGTCGGATTACTTTCGGTCCTTCGAGCCCCAATCATTAACTATGGGTAATGAGTGTAATTTTACACTCATCTCTTATGTCATTTTCTTGATTATTTTGAGTTATTTTGATATAATTTTGACGATTTTACTATCGAATTAAGTCATTTCTTAATTTTAAGACTTATTTGAAGCAATAAGGTGAAAAGAAGGGACTTCATGCAATTTTTGAAGGAGATTTCACCAATTTCAAAGAATGAACTTAAGGATAGCAAGTGTAGAAGAGGAATTGTCCAAGAGTCAAAAGAAGAGGAAGACTAAGGTTGCACTCCATAGTCGTGTTCCTTAGCCATGAAGCTTGCATCCTTAATTTCTTATTGAAATTTGAAGTATTTTTCACCAAGTGTAAGATCATAGTTGAACTCCACGACCATGATCTGTGTTTATAGTCCTCTCCTAATTTAATTCAAGATAATTTCTTGAAGAATTATTGCAAGGAATAGTCCATACCCAAACTCCACACCTGTATTCATGCTTATGGACTTGCTATGATTTGAAGACTTGCCATTTGAAGTTTATTTTGTCTAGATCATATAAATAGATGTTAGACATGTGAAATAGAAAGGATGAGATGCTAAAGTGAAAGATAAAAGAGGTCCTTAGCATTCTTTAGGGTTTTTTATGAGTCTTCGGGTCAAACATATGGAGGAGCACCATAACGAAGAGAACTAAAAGAAAACAAAGAAAACTAGCAAAGTCTGAGTAGCTATCAATTGGATGTGATACACCAATCGATCCTACTCAGCTTATAATCCGTCGGATATGATTTACCAATTTGAACTATAGTCACTCGTCACTACTTCTTGCTAAAGGGAATAGATAAGAGTCAAAGAAATAATGAGAACACTAGGGTTGCTCATAAAAGGAAACTTTTATTAATTCTAATAATGAGAGTGATTGTTGCATACAAAATGAATAAGATTTATATACCAGCCCCATTAAGGTTACAAGCACATATGAAAAGACAAAAGGGTAATTTACAATTAGAATACATGAAATATACTAAAAAGGATAAAAGAAATAAGGAATATTCTATACAGAAAAGTAAAAAATCCTTCTGGAATATTGTGCGTGACCTTAGAGTCCTCTAGCTCAACTGTACATGACCGGTCCTAGAAGTTGATTCCTATCATCTGCATGGGGGTCAGAAAGATTTGACCTCAAATTTGAAATTGTCTTCAGTTCTTGTTCTTCTTGGGCTCTTATGGGGTCTTCTTCTTCTGGTTGATGGGGAATCAAGTTAGACACATTAAAGGTGGAAGAAACACCATAGTTCTCAAGTAATTTAATCTGGTAGGCATTGTAGTTAATCTTCTTCAAGACCTTGAATAGATTATTAGCTCGTAGAGATAGCTTGCCCTGTCTTAGGTGTGGAAATTACTCTTGGCTGGGGTGAATTTATATTAAGTCTCCTAAACTGAAAGAAATAGCTCGTTAACCTCAGCTGCTAATCTCTTGTTGTCTCTGGTTGAACTTGGCGATCTTCCTTGTCACAAACTGGTGTAGCTCTTGCAATTCTTAGGCTCAGTTTACTCTAAATTGACTCTCTTTAGCAACTATGAGGATACCAATCAGATTTAAGAGAATAATGGGATTGAGACCATAGACAACCTCGAATGGAGACTTCCTAGTGGTGCTGTGGATGGTTCAGTTGTATGCGAACTCCACAACCAACAAATATAGAACCCAATCTTTTAAGTTCTTTCCCATGATAGCTCTTAATAAGTTACCTAGCGTCCTGTTCACCACTTCAGTTTGGCCATCAATCAAAGGGTGGCTATTGGAGCTAAATATAAGTTTAGTTCTAAGTCTTCTCCAAAGAGTCTTCTCCAAAGAGTCTTCTAAAAATAACTTAAGAATTTGGTATCACAATATGAAACAATAGTTTTTGGTATACATATAGTTGAACAACTTCCTGCAAAACAAATCGATAATATATAGAGCATCATTAGTTCGATGGTATGAAATGAAGTATGTCATTTTATTGAAGCAATCCACTACAATAAGGATTGAATCTTTTCCCCTGAATGTTCGAGACAACCTAAAGACAAAATCTATGCTGAGGTCAACTCAAGATAAGATTGGTGTTGGTAGGGGCATATACTCTCAATAGGGCTCTCTTTTCCCCTTATGATAGGAATCTGGTTATTAGGCTTTTAACCTAAAGCTGAGTTCGCAGGCTAGAGGGACTAACGAGGTGAATCCTCTTACTCTAACCAACTTCTGCTAAAGCCAAGTTTCTCCTTGCTGCCAATTAACTCTATATGCTAAGTCATATGACTCTTTACCTCTCGGAAGTTGTATGCCGACATGAAGAATGCCTAAACAGTAGCCAAACCTCACACCCCTGATCAGTCATGTCCGAGTTGAACACTTACTCAACATCACTCTTGCCAAGAGGTTGAGATATCTACTCTGGACTAATCCTCAATCACTCCTATTCGGACGAGCCCATGTCTACTCAGCACCCTTGTTCGGACACCTGATCAGCTCGTACTCTTTTGTCTGCATTCTCCAACAGCATCACCAATGCATCTCTACCACGTATACAAGACCATGTATAGAATCTGCTATACTAATCATTGTTTTTCTTGAATATTCCTTTTTAACCTTTGTATTCTTTGTACATTACTTCTTTAGGACAATACCCTTTTTGTCTTTTCCCTTTTTAAGTAAGTTGCCCTAACTTTTTAGGTATAAATACCTCTTGTACTTGTAGTTGCAACAATTAGATTATCATTAATACATTGGATATATTTCTTTTCGTAAACATTGTTTGTTTACTCTCCTTTCGCTCTTATCCTAACACTTAAGCAAGGTTAAGTGACAAGTAACATCACCGAACCAACTCATATGTCATATTGAGCTGTGTCGTAAGTATTCAGAAGTTCCACTAGTGCGTCATATCCTTTGGAGCTGTTCATAAGTTTGCTTACTTTTCATTCATTTTCATTTGTTCATGCGTTTCCCCATTACCTCTTTTTAAGCTTTCAGTAAGCTTAGACCCATCCTAGCAACTAGCCTTGTCTAACCTTGGTTACAATATGCACCACCTTATCTCTCTTGCATACCTCATAACTTCTAACTACCTTATGGACGTCCTTAGCCTAACTAAGCCAGTAAAAGTTCTCCTTCAACAGATTTGTTATTTTGATCTCTCTAAAATGATAAGACAATCCACCACTATGAGCTTCCTTCACCAATAGCTTACATGTAGAATAATTAGGTATGCATAACCTTCTTTCTTTGAACAAGTAGCCATCTCGGATATAGTAGCCTCCAACAACAACTCCATCTCTACACTGTTCTACAACAGGACCAAAATGATGATCATCAGCATACTGCTCAGTGATAAGCGAAAATCTCAGTAATTTGGTTTGTAAGGTGGTCAATAAGGTTTGCCAACATGACAGAACATCGACGACTAAATTAGCGTTTCCTTTCTTGTGTCAGATTACATACAAAAACCCTTCCATAAACTCTAGCCGCTTGGCATGCCTCTTCAAAAGTTTATTTTGACTCCTAACATGCTTTAACGATTCATGGTCAATGTAAATAACAAACTCTCATGGCAGTAAGTAGTGTTGCCAGATAGTTCAAGCTTGAAAAATAATAGTTCTTGTATTAGGATGGCACCAGTTCCACCGCTTAACACAACGTAATCCTGCTTAAAGGGCTTGTCAAAATCAAGTAGAGTTAGGATAAGGGTAGAGGTAAGCTTCTCTTTGATCTCCCTAAAGCTCTACTCAGCTTGATCATTCAATTTGAACCCATCACTCTTCTTGGTCAACTTAGTTAAGGGGGTTGCAATGGTATTAAAGTTCTTAATAAATTGCTTTTAGAAAGAAGAAAGGCTACACAAACTTCATACTTTAGTAACATTCTTCGACATCAACCACTCCAAAACAGCTTAGACCTTCTCCTCATCAACTTGAATTCTTACTCTTGATACTACCAACCTAAGAAAAACCACTTCACCCTAACAGAATGTACACTTCTTCAGGTTTCCAAACAACCTTTCAGCTCGTAAAAAATCAAAAACAGTTCGAAGATATTGAACATGATTATCCAAATCGATATTGTACACCAATATGTCATCAAAGTATACGACCACACATTATTCAATCAGAGAATGCATTAAATGATTCATAAGCCTTATAAATGTGATTGACGCATTCATAAGTCTGAACAACATAACCAACCATTCATAGAGACCATACCTCATCTTGAAAGCAGTCTTCCATTCATCGCCTGGTCTCACGCGAATTTGGTGGTAGCCACTTCATAGATCAATTTTTGAAAATATCTTAGTATCATGAAGCTCATATAACATGTCATTAAGCCTCGATATCGAATATCTGTATTTAACAATAATTCGATTGATTACTCAACTGTCAATGCACGTACTCTACAAATCATCCTTCTTTGGGATAAGCAGAGCTGGCACAACATAAGGATTGATGCTCTCCCTTATGTATCCTCTCTCTATAAGCTCATCCACTTGTCATTTTAGCTCAGTAGCTTGTTTGAGGTTCATTCAAGTCAGTTTAGCAAGGCAACGCCTGGATGTAGATCAATACAATGCTCTATACCTCAGACTAAGGGTAGTCCTTTAGGTAACTCTTCAGGGAACAAATCTGCAAACTCATCTATCAACATTCGGATCTCATCAGGTACTTCTTCAAGGTCTTCCATCTCCAGTAATCTTCTAATCAATAGGCACATAAGCTCTTCGACCTTCCTAACAACTCTGAATTCTCTTCGGCTCATCACTAAGGCCTTCTTCTTATTAGCTTGAGTAAGTTGATTATGAGTCTCATTCACTTAGGTCGGCATCATGAGTTGCAATACAGTCTTCTTCCCGTCCTTAACAAAGGCATATGTGTTCTTGTATCCGTTATAAGTAACATGTCAATTAAACAATCAAGGTCTTCTAAACAACAAATGCGACGCTCCTATGGGGACAACATCATATATTACTTCGTCCTTGTATACATTCTCAACATTGAACGGTACAGTTACTTGCTCTATAATGTACAGAGCACTCTTATCATGAAGCTAACGTAGTTTATAAGGTCGAAGGTACTTAAAAGTCGGCAATCTTAACCTTTGCATAAATGATTATATGACGACATTAGTACAACTTGTGCAATCCACCATAGTGGTACACTTTATGTGGAATAGATTTTCTCTTTGGTCTTCCTTGGAGTTCGGTAGGGAACTTAATACTCGTCTCAGCACTAAAGTCATCACCTCTCCCTAGTTGGTGTAGACACAGGTCTCCTCTCCCTCCTCGGCTTCAATCCTTCCAATATTCTTCTCCTCCTCAAGCTTACTCTTGTCGATGATATCCACTATATCTCCTTAAAGCACCATAGCATATCAGTTCGGACACTCCGTAGCTATGTGTTCGAAGCCCAAACATTTAAAGCACTTCAACTCGTTGGTCTTAAGTCCTGAGGTTTATCTTCTATCATATGTCCTCAAAGTTAGCCTAATCTCAATTTAGTTCGACTAGCTTGCTTGGCCCTACTATCTTGCTCAGCTATCATCAAGTCAGCCATTTCTCTCCTCAGCTCAGGAGGTTTTCCTCAACTCGGCATGAACAAATCAGCGTAGAATAGGGTCTTAGGAAAATCTCAGCCCAAGTTAGCTCGGAGCATTTCTCTTTTGTTTTTCAATCCTTTATGCCACCTAAATTGCCTCTTCCAGAGTATAAAACATTTGTACTTCTACAATATTGTGAATCTCATATTTAAGTCTAGAATGAACCTTGACACTGTACAAGCCTCGGGTTCATCCACGTTAGCTTAGATCATAAGCATCTAGAATTCTTTAACATAATCATCAACAAAGCGGCCTCCTTGGCGAAGTTTCTACAGTTTAGCAAATATGTTCTACAAGTAGGTCTCGAGCACAAATCTACCCCTCAACAATCTCTTCATCTCATCCTAAGTTCTTACTCGTCATCTTCCATCTCTTGCTCTGGCTACATTTAGATTCTTCCACCACATAGTAGCATATCCAAAAAACTCAAGTGCCGTAAGTCACACTTTAACAGCATCTATATATCTATAATAATCAAACGCTTTCTTTACCTTCTCTTCCCACTCCAAATATTCATTTGCATCTCCACTTCCATTGAAAAGTAGGATTTAGACCTTAACATTGTCAAGTCCTTAAGAAGCTCGGCATCTTCGCTCTTGTGCTCGATAATAATCAGCCTCTTCTTCTACCTCTCCAACTCATCGACATCTATCTCCTCATCATTTTCCTCAATCTCCTCTAACTCTAGCCTTTGTTTAACAACTCAATCTACTACTCTTCCAGCTCAAGGGGTATGAATGCCACCTTGGCCAGAGCGTCTCTTTAGAACATTTTTAGGTGGGCTATGGTACAGCACACCCTGAGATTGTTGTCTGTTAACTTACATCGCAGTAACTAGACTCTCAACAAGATTAATGAGTCTGTCAAGTTTATCATCAATTGACCTTGGAATGTTACTACTATTATGAATACAACCAGGTTAAGCACCACTACTTTAGTCACCAATAATACCTTAAACATTCGAGTCCAACATGATGCAACACTTTCTTACCAAAATAACAATATGATACATAACAAACGCTTCTAGTCACTATCCAGAATCTTACTAACATGACAACTTCAATACCCAACAATCACTAAAACAGGAAAAATCACTTGAACATAACGGAAATGACTTACTCTGTTTTTGCAATAAAAAAACAAAGTGACAACAAAAATTGCACTTACCAACATACAAACTTCTACTACATAGCTCAAAACTTCAAAACTTACTTCACACAAATGTACTGAAGTAGCTACGAAAGGAACAAAGTAGTCACTAACAATAAGCACGAACAAAAACTTCATTGTAACTTTACACACTCTCTCTCGGAACCGTGCTCTAATACTAATGAAGCTGATTTGTCTTTAAGGGTCAACACATGGAGGAGCACTACAATGAAGAGAACCAAAAGAAAACAAAGAAAACTAGTAAAGTTTAGGCAGCTATCAACTGAATATAACAAACCAATCAATCCTAGTCAGCCTATAATCCGTTGGATATGACTTACCAGTCCAAATTATAGGGTCACTCGCCACTACTCTTTACTAAATGGAATAAATAAGAGTTGAAAGAACAATAAGAGCACTACGGTTACTCATAAAAGAAAATTTGTATTAATTCTAATAATGAGAGTGATTGTTGCATACAAAATGAATGGTGTTTATATACTAGCCCCATTAGGGTTATAAGCACGTATGAAAAGACAAAAGAGTAATTTACAATTGGAATACATGAAATATATTAAAAAGGATAAAAGAGATAAAAAATATTCAGTACGGAAAAGTAAAGAATCCTTTTGAAATGTTGTGCGAGAAGATACATGTCACATGGTGGCTAACACTCTAAAATATAGTACAATTCGAACAAAATGAAGAAAAGAGAATCCATAGTCAAAGTCGACGCAATTTGGATCAGGTCAGAGCTCAGTCAATCGATCACTAGAGGGCATTCGGCTTAGACTAAGACCGGGTGTTGTTGGTCGGCTTAAACAATTGTTTGAGGCCAGTACACTTGGATGTTGTCTGCGTTAAGGCATAGTTGCTTGACAAGTTAGCCTGTATGCTTGGCAGGTTGGCACATCTACTCAATAGCTTCACAAACTATGCCAGTGCACATGAGAGCTTGGTATTCAAGTCAGTAATAAAGTGAAACATGAAGGTTGGGATAGGAATTCTTATCTTAGATGGGGACTTTGAGCTAATATTTTCCACATGAGTCCTTGGAGTCTTGTAGCTTGGCTACGTATGATCGGTCCAAGAAGTTAATTCCTATAGGTTTTATTCATTTTGATCATGAAAATTAACAACTTTATCATGTTTATAGTATATATTTGTCAATATCTAGGCCTATAGCCTTAAGGTAACATGTAACGTACTTAATTTGCAATTATTCTAATGAAATTTCTTTAATCTTGTTAATTCAATTGTGTGTTTTATATCGAATAAGTTATTATTTCTAGGGCTTTTACTTAATTATTAGATTTTATGTATTGAACTTGGAAGGCCAATACATAAATAGATCTACTCTAATTAAAGGGATCTACTATAAGCTTAGAGATAAGTTATGGATTTCTTCTAGAATTAATATCAATACTATTGATAGGGCACTTTGGGCAGAGACCTCTCAAGCCCGATTAGATTTGTTAAGCCTTGCCTCACTAGGTTCACCTCTATAGGCCTCGAGCTTAGCCCTTAGTAGCCCAAGCCCATAAAGAATTGTAATGACTACAAACTAAAAGATAAGGATAAAATAGCCATGTCCTAAATATTAGGGACATATTGGACACGACAGCTCTACTCTCCCATACCTATGGGAGAAAATCTCTCTCGCCAACTGATCTCCAACGGCCAGCTCCAGTATTCGATACATAAAAAGCTTATTGCAAACTTAAGCATTGGAGTGGCCACGCCGGACAACCCTCTAGTGTCCCTTCATTGTGCATTATTTTGTAGGCTCAGTACGTGTAGACCTTAGTTAACTACCGGAAAAAATTGAGGAACGATAGATACATTGTTTATTTGTTTGGAATTCCTGTTCTTAATGATGTTATAATTTATTCTATTACAAAAGTAATTCATATATAATATAATTAAGATTAGAATTTAATAAAGAAGCAATTCCTATTAATTTAGTAATTGAATTTCTTCGATTAATAAAAATAAGGAATACATTAAAAACCTTAGGATAACCGCATGTTAATGTCTTGGTAAACAAAGTTTAGATGTCATTATTTATGATAATTTAGGGTTTTTGTTAATTATTCACATTATTATTCGTTATTATTGATTAGTTCTTGTTTCTTTAAATTACTTTAATTCCTTATTTCATCATTGCCATTGATATTCTATTTCGAGTAAAGTAATTTAGTGTAAGTAAGTGTTCAGTTCTTGTAAAATCGACAATCCTAAACTTTAGTGTCATCTACACTATTACTTAACAGGGGCACTTACCTATGCAATAAGTAGCCCCAAGCAATGGGACACAAACGATCCTTTACTAAGACATTCTCTTTTTCCTTCCCTTTGTCCAACCTTTCATGGTCAACCTCAGGTCTAGCACGAATGTTATCTTCTTAGTCAATGTACCTTTGAGCCGTTCTCTAAAAATCGACAAAGATAGTCAGCTTACTCTTAGATGGGGATTTGAGAAATTCCCCATTGGGGTATACCCAATAGTGGTTGCATGTACTGCAATTCCCTTCATTTAACTGGTATTTCTATTACCGTCTTATTAAATTGATCTATGATTGATTAAAGGAACTCTTTGTTCCTTTATCGGATGAGATATATGAGGGAGTTATCCTTTGGTGTAGATTTACTTGCTTAGAAGTGGAGGACAAACTTCCCAGAGAGATCATCAAAATTGGAGACCGAGTTTTTATGGCAAATGATTGAACCACATATGAACGACCTTTCAAAGAGTACCTAGGATATCCTTGCATGTCACCCCGTCATTGAGGCTGTTTAAGTCCATTAGAGTTTGGAAGTGTATCAAGTGATCTTCTGGATCCCATAGTCCCATCATATGTCTCAAATGTCAGAATTTTCTTACTAGCAGGGAGAACTAGCACCTAGATTTTGGGGGACAACGAGGTTTTGCTACCAACATTGGAAGTCGCAACCTCTGTCTTTCCACTCCCATAGGTTCTAAACATTCTTGTGGCAATCAAGTTTGTTAACCAATTATAATTAACACCTTCAACCGGTTCATCTACCCAAGAAGTTTTTCCCTTCTCTTCGAGTTTGTGAATAAGACTTTCTAACTTTCGAGTTTTGTCATAGTTATCTACTAACTGCTCATGTTGGCCCGTAGTTCATTCAAGGCTCTTTACCTATATAGGGTAGCTCCTTTGTTGGCGAGGAGCATGGCAATCAGATATAAAGCCTTAGGAATGGGAGTTATTAGAGCCTTTTCTATCTTCCTAGGAAGCATGGGATCTTTAGGATAGGAATCTCCATCTTCCATACAGTTGCACCCTAAACACGTCATTGTGCTCCTTGAGCTCATTTTGTCTAGTTACTTAAGCATTCAAAGTCTGGAGTTCAATTATCTAAATTATCAATTTCACCACTAACTCTATCGAGTGAACAAGTTTAGGGTTTTAGGTGGGATTGCCCTAATGCCTCCTCCAGTCACCACAATGACATTTTTATTGCTACCATAGACTTCCTTATCTTTGACATCTACTTCCTTGCCAATATTCGCCACTTTATTTCCCTTTGGCTCAAGAGCCTTAAAGGTCGTTGGATTAACCAGTTCTTGTTACTTAGATTTGGTTGTTCTATCCATCTTCACTCTCGAAATCTTGATTCAAGATGTAAAAAACTATCAATCTTGAATGGAGTAGTTTCCCACAAACGGTGCCAAGTGTTATTGCCTGAAATTCGCTAGTAGAGATTATTAGAATCGGGCCTTGATCTACAAGACAAGACATAGTTAGTAAGCATCGAGGGTTATCCAGTGCAACCACTCCAATGCCGAAGTCAGCGTTTGTGGAATTAGAGAAAGCAAGAGAGCAATAAGGCCAGTGTAAGCGTGTATAAAGTGTCTTACCTAGGTTTGATTTCTATTTATAGGTTTTAGGGAGGGAATATTGGATAGATTTGTATCTTACCTAACTAAGAAAGTATATCTTTTAAGTAGATATAGTTTAAGATTCTCGAAGGTAACATTGAAACTTAATTGTTTCCACAAAGTGATAAGACTACAATGTTTATTGTTATCTAAGGTCCAAGATCCCGGTTAAGCCAAGGTTCAAGGTCTCCATGGCATAGATGCCATGGGCTTGACCTAAGTATAGGGATCAAGACACAATTACGACTTACCAGAGGTCTGAGGACAACAGAGGTCTATCAGGCAATAGAGACCTTCTAAAGCCAAGGATTTAGATGATCGTGAATCAATCATCGAATGAGATTAAATGACCTATAATCTACAAAGGTTGGAATACAACTTGAAAGCCCATGATCCAAAATTGCTTATCAACATAAGAAATACCATATTGTAACACAAAATATTTGTCCTCGAATTATAAAAGTATGAAAACTAATCATAACCCGCAATCTCCTACATTTAACTTGAAAATATTAAATATATACAGTATAAGAGAGCAACACCAGATGAATCTAAGTGTCCATATGGCTTTCTTCTTTAGAAGTTAAGCTATTAAGGGATGAACTGGCCATATTTTTGCAGGTCCTTCCATTACACAGCTTTTCAAGGAAACCGTAGTATTTCATGAACTTCCATGCATGCAAGTCATTAAGCACCTCCTCTCCCCACTTCCTCCCCCTTCACCAATCAACATTGAATCAATCTAAGCCATGAAGCTCCTAGTACCACCATAAGACCCTCTACCTGAGCCATCTGAGGATGCTCCATCCTCTTTACCCCAATAGTATCTTAGATCCTCTTCGATGAAAGGAAAGATTAAGAGGATAGTTTGGAAATTACTAAAAAGGTAGAAAACTCTAGAACACTAAGTTCAGCACATTGACACGGAGGTTGACACACTCCTGACCAACTCTTAACACCACTATCACCACTATTACCAGCTCCAAACTCTGATGAAGAGATAAAGGAGATAGCTAAATAAGAAGAAAGTGAGGAGGAGGAAAGCAAAGATACAGAAGAGGATGATGATTGATCTCCTTTTATTTTTTATTTTCTTGAAAGACTCCAGTAATTTTTATTTTCATTTGGATGATGGTACCTAATTAACTATTTACCGTTACTTTTCTTTTAGATAATTGTTTAACTTTTTACTATTTGTTAATTTCTGTAGAGCTAACTATGTGATACTCACTTTAGTAGCTTTCTAATCATTTTGTTTTGTTTAGTTAACTTCCTTTTTATTTTATAGTTAGTTCATTTTATCTACCACAAAGGAAACTTCAAGCTTAACCCGATTGAATGGAATTCCAAATTCTGGACTTTGAAAATTTTTAAGATCAATGCCATAAACCAGGAAAGTCCTAGCTTCTTTTCATCTTTTCTTTTCTCCCATTTTAATGTTATTTTTGTGTTGTGATGATAATGTACATTGAGTACAATGTACAACTTAAGTATGGAAGGAAGTAATAAGATAGGAATGTTAATGAGTATGAATTGATTAAAATACAAACACTTAAGCTTTTAAGTTTTTTGTTTAAATAGAGACTTTAGAAATCTATACCCCTGTATAAGCAAGTAATTTTTTTTTTTCAAATTTTCCTATAAATCCACTATGACCTTAGTCCACTTTATTGAATTTGAATAATTAAATCCCTATGATTTAGAGTTCTCAATTATTTAAAGTTAGACTTAGACTTAGGATAAAGATAGATGCAAACGAGTTAAGTACGAGTTTTTTTTTTCTAAGCTTAATTTTAAAGGATAGTAATTTACCTCTTTTTTTCAATTTTTTTTTTAGATTGGATAAACAAAGGAGATTTGTCCATTGAAAGTATTTTGAAAAATCAAAGTAATAAGAGGAATAAGAGAAATAAGAAAAGAGAAGCTAAAAATTAGTAAGGATTGACCTTAGTTTTTTAGAAGAGTAAGACTTCTTTCAACTGCCAATGCAAAAAGGAAATTAAATCAAAAAAATTGTTAAGGATCGACGTTGATCCCTTAAAAGAGCAAGGTGCCTTCCCCTTGACAATATAAAAAAAAAAAAAATAGCTAAAATTAATAAGGATTGATTTTAGTCTATCAAAAGAGTGAGATTCTCTCCCAATGCTAATAAGCTTTGATAAAGGAATTAATTTGAACAAAAAACGTCTTAATGAAAATTGAAAGAAATAAAGAGATGATCAAAGAATGGGTTGAAGTAATATGCATCCAATCTAATTTTTCATAGTAAAGCTAGTTAAGGGAAGATTTATCTCCTCTTGAGTTAGAGTAATGAAATTTCTATCACTTTTTTCTTAACTTGTTGATGTTTATTTTGATTCATAATTTAGTTTTTATAAGTGATAAGGTTAACTTTGAATTATTGGAATTGATCGTTAAAATTCAGTAATTCTTAAAGTATTATTATTCAAGTGTTCTAAGAGCATTATTAAGTAAAGGAGGAAAAAGAGGTAATTTTGGAGAAAAATAGCAAAGCTCCTTAAATCAAAAGGAGATGTAGGGGAGTTGGGGGTAGTGGGTGGAGAATGTAGAGAAAGGGCTTGTATTTGTATAATTTTTTTGCAAAAAAGGGTTGAATTTTTTTACTATGCATTTAAAGGCTTGTGTTTATCATTGATCTTCATTTAAGGACTTATATCCATTTGTTGTTAATCGAATCTAATGTGGCATGGACAGAGACCTTTAAGTAAGGGTAGCTTATAAATATTGGTTTTTAAATACATACTTGAAAAATTGAGGCCCTTTTTTACAAAACTACAAAAATATGAACCCTCCTTTTACATTTTTCCCAATAAACTATAACTAAATAGATAGAATATTTTATTTATAATATTATCTTTACACATTTTATTGAATTTATTTTGTTTAATTTCCTTTTTAAAATAATTTTTTAAATAGTTAGTCATCTTTATAGTTTTGGATGGAATGTTATAATATTTATGGATAAATATGGCAAGTAAATTAATTTTCATTAAAAACTCAATTCAAATTAGAAAAATATAAACATTATAATGATATTTTATTTTCATCCAATGACATCCTTATGAATATGAGAAATGATATTATATTTTCATTCTCCCTAATGTTGTTTATACTTTATTTATTTATTTTTTTATATTCATTGCCCTTAAAAAAAAAAACTCAAATGATGCGCATTAAATTCAAAATAGTGATAATTTTAAACAATTAGATCTCATATACTCAAAATGTTCCTTAATCTAATTACTATCCAAATAAATTATAATGTTAGTATTTTTATGTTATTAATCCATTGATTTTTTATTAAAAATTAATTTACTTACTATATTTATTCATAAGTATTATACTGTTTCATCTAAAATTATATAGATGAATAGTTATTTAAAAAAAATTAGAAGAGAAATTGAATAAAAATAATTCAATAAAATGTAAAAAAGTAATATTATAAGCAAAATATTATATTATCTAGAAAACTATAAAGGAATGGCCCATATTTTTACAATTTTATAAAAAAGAGCCTCAAATTTTCAATCATATGTTTAAGGGTTTGTATTTATAAATTACCCTCATTTAAGAGCCTCCATCCATGCCATGTCAAATCCCATTAACGGCAAATGGATAAAAGCTCCTAAATAAAGATAAATGATAAATATAGGATATTAAATGTATAGCAAAAAAATATAGGCCCTATTTTGAGAAAAGGACACGAATATAAGTGCTTCCTTTATGTTTTCCCCAAATCAATATACTTTTCTAAAGGAACTTTTGATGATCTTATCCTCAAGATGTTTTTGCTTTAATATTTCGATTATTTTGCTTAAGAACAAATAAAAATTTAAGTATGAGGGAATTTGATAATACTCAATTAGTATAGATATTTTAGATGATTTTGTACGATTTTATACATTAATTGAGTTGACTTTATGACGATTCGAAGCTTAATTCATTTATATTTCATTTGCAAGGATTTCGGAAGCATTTAACGAACTTCTAAAGATTTTGATCAAGATTTGGAGCTTAATTAAAAAAGAGCATTAATCAAGGAATTAAAGTGAAGGAATTTCAAGTAAAAAAATAAAGTCTAGAAAGAACCATAGTTGAAGACTATAGCCGTGTTCCTTGGCTATGGACCTCTTGTTATCAAATTCCATCGAATTTGAAGATTTTAAACAAAGTGCAGGACCACAACCCAAATCAACGATCACAATCCTAAGGCGTAGTGATTATATAATTTGTGAATCTTCTATTTTTGACAAGTTTTCTTTATAGATCTAGTTCTTATAAATAGATGTCTAAGTTTAGGTTTGTAAATAAAGCCCATTTGGAGAAGAGTCAGAAGGGTAAAACAATAGGATTTTCTCTATTTTCTTGTTTTTTCTTTCTTCTACTATGTGGTTATTTTAATCATTCTTAGTAAATCGTTATCGAACCTTAATTTCTATTATGACTCTTAATATTTTTATCAATCTTGTTATTTTAATTTACGATATTTGCATATTGAGATCTAATTGTAGTATTTTCTAGCGTTCTTTAATTCAATTTTACCGGTGATTAAGTTAATACATGAGTCTGCTATAGAGTTTACGAATTCCTATAGTATCACTAATTGATACGATTAAACAAAACTAACTTATTAAGATGTTTAGTAGTTTAGTTTTTGGGGATTAGAGCAATCTAATAGCAAGATTCAAGGCTTAATATAATGTTGAGATACTTTGTTGTAGATACGATTTAGGTAGAGAATACTCCGTATTAGAAATTAATTAGAGATGTGAATCTAGTTAGTTCATAATAGGAATCTTCACAAGTCAATACTGCACTCAAGATTAAATAATCACTTAAAACAAGGTATAAATAACACAAGATTTCCTAAGGATTATGCTTTTTCGTAATTCTAATTAATTTTATTATTATTTATGTTATTTAATTGTTATTTTTTTAATTCTTGCATCTTTATTTATCTTATTATTATTCTTTATTTTATTAATTATCCATTTACACTTTTAATTGTAAAAGTTAGATAACTAAGAAATTATGGAGAAAACATTCCTAAATAATTAGGTTTTACTTACATTTGTGGTTTCTTGTAGAATTGACACTTGGACACAAATTCGATTTCTATACTATAATGTACTCGCCTAATATCACCCTACGCGAACTTGTCAATATGTCTCTTTTATCTTCTTTTATCACTTTTTGACGAGCAACTCTACTTTTCCCTTCTCATTATTGTTCGTTGAAATAGAGTCTCTTATCCTCGTTTAATGAAGTTAGGTTCATTAAGATCTTATGAAACTTTTTACTAAATATCGTTATACATGATAAATATATGAAAAATTAATTAGAAATAATGAGAGTTTAATAGAAATGAAAATATATTATTGAAGATAAAAATATTTAGTGAAAACTTAATATAAATTGTTCGAATCATAAATTAAATCGAATCAATTTTAATTAGATTCAAAAAATTTAGGAATCGAATCGCCTGGTCATGTATGATTTCAAAAAAAAAAAAATCAACTATTATATTAAATTTAGTTCAACACGAGAAGACGGATTATACTGAACCAAACCATATCCATCCTTAGTGAACATAATGGGACCAACCATAATTGCTTTTTTGTGATAAATGGTGCCACTTACTAAAAAGAATCAAAAGTTAAAAACTTCAAGAAATACTAATAGTTTTAAGTTATTCAAAACTAATATGTACATGAGAAAAAGATATCCTGAGTATTATAATTTTTTTTTTGTTGTGTTAATTAAAACCTAGGTACACTTACAACCCCAAACTTTTTTAAAATTATTTCAGTTGAGGTTTTGATCATATTTAAAAGATACATCTACATTTTAAAATATTTATAGAAATTGATAATTGAGTCCTACAAGAATTTGTGAAATATTATCAAAAAGTTTAAGATTATACTGCTTGACAATCAAATTCACTTAAGAAAGATTTACATTTTGTTAATAAACGATGGGAAATGGAAGGAAAAAAAAGTAAAAAATGGAAATAAAGAAAGAGGGAAGGAAAAAGTGAATGGAAATGGAGAAAAATGTTATAATTGATAAATGAAGTAAATAGTGAAAATGAGCATAAATGGGAAAAAAATAACTAAATAAAAATCATTTCTACTTCAAAGTTTGTTTTTTTTTTTCTTTTAAATCAGAGGAAAATGATTAAAAATGGATAAACAATACCAAAATAATGCCAATGATTTTTCAGTGTTATCAAATTCAAATGGAACCTTATGGTTCGATCTAATCCCATTACAAAATCGGTCTAATGCAACTCGAATCCAATCTTAATTGAATTACGATTAAATTCCATTCTACCCTTTTAACTTTTAATCTTCTTATATATTAGAGTCAATCATTAAAATCAAATTTATCAATGTAATTCTCATCAAAATAAAATACGAATAATTTTATTAAATATTAATTTCAGTTCTCTCCTCTTTTTTTTTTTTTTTTTTGCCAAACTAATTTTAGTCTATAAAAACATCAAATCAAAATTCAAACATTATTCTTATTTTTTCAATTCAATTTATTTCCTTTACACTCATTTTTAGGATATAATATATATCTATCGATATTTAAAAAATGTATATATAATTATTAATTATACAAAAAATATCATCAAAATAATAATGATATATGTTATATCTTCAAAATACAATATAACATTTATACAAAAAATAACGTCAATATACATTCAAATGCATGTTTAAGAATACTGTATGTGATTTATATATAATATTGCTCTCC
Organism: Lumnitzera littorea; assembly: GCA_024138015.1. Classification (NCBI taxonomy): domain Eukaryota; kingdom Viridiplantae; phylum Streptophyta; class Magnoliopsida; order Myrtales; family Combretaceae; genus Lumnitzera; species Lumnitzera littorea. Next base: position 92,653,011 of record JAMXBB010000010.1, read on the forward strand.
TTTTTTTTTTTTCCCCCCAAAAGATAGAATTAGTTTACTATTCACGGTGTCATTGGAACCTCGTACGCTGTTATCCGAATGTAAACTAATCCAACGTTCCTAAGCGGAATGGACCATTATGCAGATAACCGCAAACTGTCTCCACCCATTTCACTACACTTCGTGACGCCTACACAAGAGGACAAGACATCACGCATTTCTCCCCTTTCCTCTGTTTTTGTTTTCTACCTCTTTCCCTCTTCTTCTTCTTCTTCTCACCCTAAGCCAGAGAAAAAGTTTGAAACTTGAACATATACAGAAGCTGAAGACATGGTTTGGGGGCAAAACGATGGTGTCGTTTGGAAAGAAGAGTCCGTTTCATGGGCTCAAAACAATGAAGAGACCGACCCAAAAGATGATGATTTAACTATAGGAAGTAGTACCTTATGCAACTTCAAGTCCATGCTTGAAACAGATTGGTACTTGAACCCAACAATTAACCTTAACCCACCTTCACAAGACCTTCATGATCTCCAAAACCACCATGAGGTAGGCGACTTGACAACAACATTTGTCACCAACCCAAATGATGCAAACACCCTTTCGCTGCAACATTCATTTCATCAATCTTCTTCCACATTTGACCCTTTACAATCGCAAGCTCTTTTGGGTGCAAAGCCGGGTTTTTCTTCTCTTTTGAATGTCGTTTGTGGTAACCCTTTTGACAATGGGTTTGATTTGAGCTGTGATGGTGGGTTTATGAGTGGTTTGCATGGTAACCATACTCAAAGCTCGCATCTTTTGATGAATAGTGCTGAGTTAGGGTCGAGTTCTGAGGATTTGTCAACTAGGTTGTTGCCTTTAAGTGATAATTCAGTGAGTTTGAATCATTTGCTTGTGTCTAGTGGCTTTGAGGGGTTCCAAAATCCTGCCTTTGATAGTAATCATAGTAATGCAAATGCAACTGGGAACGCGAATGCGAATGCTTTGTTTTTCAATAGAGCAAAAGTTTTAAGACCTCTTGAAGTATTTCCTCAAATGGGTGCACAACCCACTTTGTTTCAAAAAAGAGCTGCACTTAGGCAAGGTGGTGACGTGAATAACAATGTTAGGTTGCGTACTTTAGAGGTATCAACTTCGCGGTTAGGGGACTTCAATAAGAAGAGGAAGAAGATCGATGAAGGGGGAGATAGTGAAGGTGTAACGGTCGAGCTTTCAGGTTTGAATTGTGATTCTGATGAAGGGAATGAAAATGGCAGTAAAGGAGTGGAGAATGGGAAGAATGATGGGTGTGACTCTAATGCGAATAGTACAGTTACAGTTGCTGATGGGAAGGGGAAGAAAAAGGGATCACCAGCGAAGAATTTGATGGCAGAGAGGAGGAGGAGAAAGAAGCTCAATGATAGGCTTTATATGCTTAGATCTGTTGTGCCCAAAATCAGCAAGGTAATGCTGTTATGGGAATTTAGGATTTTCTAATAATATCTTATTTGGTAATATGCTTCTCTCATTTTTATATAAATATTATGCTTTAATTATAAAACATAATGATTCAAGCACACAACTGACATTAACATGTTTCTTGGTTTTTTAATATTTGAGAGTTGTGATCTTTAGTTAGCTCTTTAACCATGTCATGATGGGAAAAATAATAAGTTATGAGAGAATACCCTTTGGCATCACCACCTGCTTGTTTTACGCTTCAAAAAGAATCCCGGTTGATTGTTTCAATAAATTATAAACTCTTGTAAGCTTTCATATATGATAAGAAGGGAGCAATAGGCTTGTTCTAGAATGAAATATCATTCCCTCTTAGAACCTTGCTGTAGGTGCTTGCTAATTACATAATTATGTTTGCAGATGGACCGAGCATCAATTCTCGGGGATGCGATTGACTACTTGAAGGAGCTTTTACAAAGGATTAACAATCTCCATAATGAGTTGGAATCTACTCCTCCAGGGTCAATGGTTTCCTCGACGACCAGTTTCCACCCATTGACCCCCACCCTGCCTACCCTTCCTTGCCACATGAAGGAAGAGCTGTGCTCTAGCTCCTTGCCGAGCCCTAAAGACCAACCTGCGAGGGTATAAATTATTTCACTGCAGCTTTATACTTGTCTCCCCTGTGGGAAGGGCTATATTCATGGAGCTCATGAGTGGTCTTCTTATTTCCATGATATCTCCTTCTGCTGGCTTTCGTTTATATCAGATTCGTTTCCCTAGGGAACACCAAACACCAAACACGAATTCAACTCCATAACCACCTCAGGGTCCTCCAAGACAATCGTCTTGGAAAGCCAAAATAAAGTACTGTCCTCAAAAAACTTTATAGTTTCTTCAAGTATTGAAAATTTTCACTTCTAAGTATGATAATATATGTAAAGCGATTTATTAAAAAAAAAGGAAAAAAATTACATATATATGTAAAGCATGCTAATGGATTCATTATCTGCTCACTGGATATTTGTGTGATTACACAGATGTGTGCATGCTTTGACATGGAAGTCATTTGTAAACCGACACTCTTGTTGTAGGTGGAAGTCAGGCTAAGGGAAGGAAGAGCAGTCAATATTCATATGTTGTGTGCTCGAAGACCAGGTCTATTGCTCTCCACTATGAGGGCTTTAGACAACCTTGGTTTGGACATTCAACAGGCTGTCATCAGCTGTTTCAATGGATTCGCATTGGATATCTTCCGAGCTGAGGTACCCTTTCTTTTCCCAAATCTGACCAATCCGATCAAAGATTTAACATGCACTATTAATTCACTATGTCAAGCAGTGATACATATGATTTGGCTTGTGTGTATCCTAGCTCTGTTTAGGCAGTAACATGAAACTATCAATAGCTCTACTTAAAACAAGCTGTTATAAGTATACAAAACCAAAGGTAGTTCAATTAGCTCACTCTTACTCCCATGTTTTGTGTAACAGCAATTCGGAGAAGGTCAAGAAATGTTGCCAGAGCAGATCAAGGCAGTACTGTTGGAATCAGCTGGCTGCCATGGTATAATATAACCGGAGAATTGTAGTTGTTCCTGTTTAAGAAGCCATACTAACTTCTGGGTCGGAGCTTCCAGTAAAGACAGTCTGCTCCTTGTGTTAATCCCTATTATATGGCTGAAGCAGTCTAATGTAGGTTGGCTAATTTGATATTGTTTAATGTTTATGCTCTTTAGTTGGTGTAGTCAGATTTATTACTTGGGCTTTAACTTGCTATGGAAAAACCAGCCTTGTTAGGGATGAAGTTTTCCAATCCAAAAATGGTGCCTCCTCTGCATCCCCCTCCTATCGCATACCGTTAAATATAAGTGGCACAGCCTTACATTTTCCCTTTCCATTCATATATCTGTCAACATGATTTTGATGGAAAATAGAAGGAGACATCATTTGTAAACAAGGAAGCATTTATGTTTTGGTTCTGAATACAGTATAGTACAAGTTCCTTTCCTTAAGTGTGTCGAAATAATTGAAGAAGAACATAAGGACAATGCCTAGTGTAAGGGTATTAGACGGTCCCACTTAGATTAGAAGGACAGAAGAAAAGTCTCCATCATTGCCCTACTATCGACTTTGTGAGTTTGTATTAGGTGAAAGAGCAATTTCAAGTTGAATAAAATATCCACTCAACCTCCACCCTCGTCCGAGCAAAAAAAAAAAAAAAAAGAAAATGCAAATAAACTCCTAAATTTTGATAGTATAGCTATTATGCCCTTAAACTTTCAAGTATTATAAATCATCCTTTTAAAACTTTTATAAATTATTAAATAACCTTAGATTACTTTTATAAATTATTAAATAACCTTAGATATTAAAAACCTTGACATTAATGTAGACACATCTTCTCAAACTAATCAAAATATACTATTATCACCTTGAAACTTTGACCCTAAGTAAATTTTATCAATAAAAAAAATAAACATTATTTATATTATCAATTTATTAAAGTTTAGGTTATTTATAAAATTTAAAAGTTTAAAGTGTTATCTATATTAGCTATTGAAATCAAAGTTTAAAAGATTATTTTGCAATAGCCCAAAAATTAAATAAGCTTTTGTTATAGATGAGATTGTGAATTAGGTTTAGTTATTTTATCTATATAATTTGATGAAAAAGATTTACTATTATAATATAGTATTTTATCATTTCTTAAATTTAAAAAAAAAAAACTCTATTTAAGGTTTGATTAAATTTTTTAATTTGATTCATCCCTTTAGATTATAGAGAGCTGAATTTGTTATTTTAAAATATTGAGCGATATTTATTATTTATTTAGAGTTGACTTTTTATTGAGCTAAGTGACAAGTTCAAAGAAGTTTGATCTATAATTAGGATGGCTTTGGGAGATTTTGTTTAATGAGCTTAGAACGGGAATTATTAGACTAGTTCATTCCCTTTCAACCTTTTTTAGGCAAGATTGCACAATTGATGAGATAGGTTACTAGCCTTAGGTGCATAGCAAACTTAAGAGGATAACTTTGAAATAGGCAAGCTTATTCTCAACCGGTAATTATTAACGTGATGTGATGAACATCATCAAACACAAAAGACTATAGATGCCCAATCATTGCTCCTCATTAGTGACTTCTTAGAAGTTATAAAGATAAGAGAAATAGTGCTATCATATGAAATCTCTACTATCCAGAATCAAAACGATGCTCAAAGAAAGAATAAGTTAACATTCGATCAATAATAGTGAGGTTGATGCTTATAGCTCCCTCACCTGTCATAACTATACTTAATCCATTAAGACTACCTATTCCTCTTTTTGGTTATTTTTCTCTATGTCCTCTCTACAGCGTCATTCATGTATCATACTTATTAGGTCATGTGTGGTGTGATATTTATGCAATTTCCATATGACAACAAATCTATATCCCTACGTCTACAGAATTAATGCTTGGTTTAGGGCTAATTACTTGTTAAGCTTATCTAGAGTTGTAAGGAAGAGCAGATGGACTAGAAAAATTCTATAAATATGTAAACCATATAAGGAAGTTTTTATAATAATTCTAACATGCTTTAAAAATTAGGGTAAATAGGTAATCTTATTTTATAAGGTATCCACTCATACCCTACTTGATCAAGTTGGTTCTTGAGTAGGTATTAAGGATCACAAGGTAGATTTCTAGTGTAGAATTTTCAACGTGCTCTTATAGCTTAGAATTTAGTTTTGAGGTCTTCCTATTATGTACTAATCATGAAACTTATACTTAAGATATAAAAACTACAAGTTCTAAGGTACCCTGTAAATACCTTATAAAAAAATTACTAAAAAATTATAACAAATGAATAATAGATGATAATATTATATTTTTTTGGTAATAAATGTTTTAGTATAAAGAAAAGAAAAAAGAAATCTAAGCCCATAAATTAATAACACCAAAGGCCAAAACCTAATGCTATTCTTTCCCTTATTTTTTTCCATTTTTCTATCTAACTTTATGTTTTCCAGCATTTCCCCTTGTTATTACACATTTGCTAAGAAGGTGCAATTCTAAGATCTATTTACTAATATCATGACCAAAATGAAAGATTACATGAACCTAGAATAATAAAGATAGTAGAAATTACTTTCTTCTTTTAATTTCACAAATTTTGTTATACATCCATAGTTTTTGCATATAAAGAGATCGTAATATCATATATATAAATTATTTTTTTAATATCGCATAAACTTGAAATTTATAGAAAAAAAAAATTTACAGAAAAAAAAATTTACAGATTTTACAGAGTACCTTGTATCTTGTAAGTTTTATAAGATACACGTTATAAGGTGGTCCCCTAATGCTACGGGGTAAGTTTCGATTCTAAAAATTGAAAAGTCATACCTTACAAGGAGAGGTACCATGTCATTAATCAAGACTTTTTCATTAACTCAACTTCATTGCTATTACTTCCTTCGAGCTTAAAGTAGCTTGATCTTCCCTTTGTAGTAGTTGTAGGTCTTATACCAAATTTATTCTCAAAATATTAAAATTTAGAGGTTTTAAATCTTGCCTTCAGCTATCTTAACAACTCCATACCAAATACTTTTTTTTTTTTTTTGTGAATGCTTATAAGTTCTAATTGATAGACATTTCTTACAACAGATTGTTGGATCCCTTTCTAAGTTGATAATTGAGAATTCCCATGAGTCCTTATTGCATCTTGATGTTTCGGGAAATTATTTCTCTGATTCAATTCTTGTTGCTTTTCCAAGATGTATAAATTTAAGATTTATGAACTTAGTTGACAATAAATTCACCAAAGGAATTCTACAATCATTTGGTTGATTCACTAACATGAGAAAAATTGATATGTCTCACAATCATTTGACTGGTAGGACCCCCTCAAAATTTGAAAACATTTGTAGTTCTCTTCGAGAGTTACTACTTTGGTGTAATGAAATTGTCGAGTGGATTCTTGAAACCTTTTGGTCTTGGATAGTGTTAAAGACTTTAGATTTGTCTAACAATAAAATATCTAGATCATTTCCCTCTTCCTACCTCTAATATGTTTGTTTCCTAAAGAATTTGTCATTGAGTAATAACATCATCTTAGGACCTTTTTCCTTCATCTAATAAATGCTGTAGAAGGTTAAAATCTATTAATTTAAGTTCAAATAATTTGTTTGGTGGCATACTAATTGATATATGTCCAAGAGCAACCTCACTTATGGAGTTCAAGTTTTTTGATAATTACATTAGCAATGAGCTTCCACCACAATTATCCTAGTGTCCTTAGCTTACCAAGATAGATTTCAACCTCAATTTTATGGTTGGTTCAATCTTAATGGTATTTGGAATGCTAAAAAATCTAAGGCAACTGGTTAGATGGTTAAGTGGACAAGAAGGGACTATACCACAAGAAATAGGAAAATGTAGCAAGTTGAAGCATCTTGTGCTCAACAACAATAGTCTTGATGGAAAAATTCTAACAAAACTACTAAATTGTTTTAATCTTAAATGGATGTCATTGACGAATGATGAGTTGAGCGAGGAAATACCACAGAAGTTTGAATTTTTTGTCAAAGTTATCTGTTTTACAGTTTGGAAATAATAGTTTGAGTGATGAAATACCACATGAACTATCTCAATGCGATAGCTTACTTTAGCTAAATTTGAGTAACAATAAACCTACTGGGGAAATTCCATCTCAACTTGGTAGACAGATTGGTATAAATACTTCATCTATTTATCTTCTTGAAAGTAATTTTTTCTTTATAAGAAAAGGAAGAAGTATGTACCATAGAAGGTCTTTTGAGTGTTGCAGGGATTAGACTTGGCTAAGATAAGTTCTTAAATTGAGAAACTGTAACATCTCAAAGATGTTTGTTGGTCTCATTGTAAGTTTCTTTGTACGATTTGAGATTATAAAACACCTCAATCTATTGTATAATCAACTTCTTAGAAAGATTCTTGATGAATTTAGTGATGCTATCGACCTATATGTTCTTGATTTATCCTATAATTAGCTATCAAGTGAGATTCCAACTTCACTTGATAAACTCACAAATTTAAGTGTGTTAGAAGCATCACATAATAGATTGCAAGGCGAAAATCTAGATTCACTGTTAGATCTTTCTAACTTATGGCAAATAGATCTTTCTTATAATTAATTAACTAGTCAAATCCCATAACGGTAGTTGATTACAATCCTTGCATCATGATATGCCCATAATCTTGGACTTTATGGGGTTCCATTACCTGAATGCAAGAGAAATTCACAAGTGGTGGCATAACCTACAGAGAAGATCTCTACTACTTCAAGGATCAAGAAGATTATTATAAGAATTACAGTTTCCTTTGTCCTTACATGTATTATTATTGTCTGCATAATGACAATGCACTTGAAGCATAAGAGAGAAGACAGGAAGATGTCAAATAGCTTGCAAGCATTAAAGACTGCCACAACGTAGAATATCCGTAGAGAGAAAGAACCATTAAGTATCAATGTTGCAACTTTCAAAGGATACTTGAAGAAGCTGGATTTCTCCTACCTCGTTGAAGCAACCAATGGGTTCTCGATAACAAATCTAATTAGCCATGGTGGATTTGGAGAAGTCTTCAAAGCTACCTTAAGGGGTGGTTCAAAGGTTTTCATTAAAAAGCTTCGGCCGTTAGGTAGCCAAGGCAACCGAGAATTCATGGCAAAGATGGCAACTCTAAGGAAAATCAAACATCAAAATCTCGTACCTGTATTAGGATATTACACGATGAGAAATGAAAGACTCCTTATTTATGAGTTCATGGAATTTGGGAGCCTTAAAGAGATGTTAGATGTTAAGGTATGAAATCAATGGGTTCTAACATAGGAGGAAAGGAAAAGGATTGCTTTAGGAGTAGCTAAAGCACTCCTTTTTTTGCACCATAACTGCTTTCCCCACATTATACATTATGATATGAAGTCTAGTAATATACTATTAGATAACGAGAGGGAGGCAAGGATCTCAAATTTTGGTATGGCGCAACTCATAAGTACTTTTGACATGCATCTAGGTGCAAGCAAATTAATAGGTACTTGAGACTATGTGCCTCTAGAATACTACCCAAACTTCCACTTTACAACCAAAGGAGATGTATATTTGTTAAGGGTCGTCTTCTTAGAACTCTTGATTAGAAAACATGCTACCAAGAAGGAGGATTTTAGGGATATAGCAAATTTGGTGGATTAGGCAAAAATAAAGGTTAGAGATGGGAAGCAAATGGAAGTTATAGACCTAGATTTGTTAATAAAAATTAAAGGAACTGATGAAGCAGAAGATAATCACAAAGTTGAGGAAATGGTTACATACTTAGGGATAGCACTATAGTGTGTAGGTAACTTCCCTTCTAGAAGGCCTACCATGTTGCAAATTGTAAGAATGTTGAGAGAGCTACGGCCCCTAACCATATAGGTAAATGGTGCTACTTGAAAATTTTGTACTAGAATGTTTAAAGTTAGAAAAAATACTTACAAATGTTGTTGATAGATTTTAACTTCTTCAATTAGCTTTTCAATCATTTTCTCTTTATGATTTCTTTAATACAATAAGCTTATGTTAGCACCTCTGTGTAATATAAAAATCTATAATCCCTCTGTATCTACTGCCCTTCCCTTGTAAAATATTTATTTTTTCAGTCATTGTATTGAATTACATAATCTCCTTAGCAATGCATAACCATTTTCTTGCTCTTACTAAAATGAGTTGCTTGGTTTTGTTTTCTCAAACTTAGTTGAGTCGACAATGTAAAGGTAGAATTCCTCTTGATAACACATCTCTTATTATTTTACAGCCTTAGTGGTTGAAGGTCCTCATGTTGTTAAGAATGCTAAAGACTTGAACCCACAACTTTCTATTGCTTCACTGAAGTACCATTGCAAATTTATCCTTTGTAAATTCTTACATAGTAGGTAGAAAATTTTGCAAACAACTTGCTCTAGCAATATTATTTATGGGTTGAATTGAATGGTGATTCGATTTTATTTGCATTCTATGAAACACATGTTAGTAATTAATATGGTTTTGTGAAAGAGAAAGAACAAGCCCTTGTGTGCAAAAGAGAAAGAGAACAAGGCCTTGTGTTCACTTTCTATATCACTAATCTCACTAGATATATTTATGGGTTTTTGTTGATCATGGTGCTAATTTAAATAATAGTCATAACAATTATGCGAATATTTTTTTATTTTATTTTAATTATTTTATGGCTTTTGACTATTAACAATACAAAATTCGAACTTATTTCAGTTAAATTCATTCTTCTCCTATCACATTAGGAATTAGGTACTAATTAAATTTATCTACCTTTGGTGACAAGCAAAAGATTTCACTTGATCGAACAGAATAAAACCATAATAGCACTAGAATTCATATAGAATGGAATAGAGTTGTAATAAGGTCGAAATGCGTATTACCTTATTTAGTTAGATATAATTGAATCAATATTTTTATGTTTAGTTTACATACTAACAATTTAAAAACACTTATGAAAAGACAAAAATAACCCTTTGTGATATCTAAATTAAACCCTAATTCAAAACATACTCCCCTTTTTGTCAGATCAATCAAGAACCTTTAACCCTAAATTAAAAATGTCATCCCAAAATAAAACCCTAATTTCGATCTCATACTTTCTCTCTCTGAAGTGTTGCTAACACATTACATAGAAGATAAGGTAATAATTATTTCATTTCTAGATATATCTTCGGTTAATTGGTTTTGGTTCTGTACTTCATCTTCCAAACTTATCATCTCATCTCGGTAACTCAAAGAATCTTGTAAGCTATACTTTCTCCAAGGATCAAAACAACAATAATATACAGGCTTTGTCAAAGAATCTCGTAAGCCTACTTTGCATATGGAGAGAGAGGTTTCGTTTGATTCTTTCATTGCAGTAATATGGATACAGATTCATTTTTTTATTTTTTAAGATTGATGTAGTAGGTTTGTTAGGTTTTGTTTGATTCTTGCATTTTCATGTGTAAAAGGGATGGACAGGGAAGAGAATATAGTTAAGGTTCCTTAATTTAATTGGAGGTTAAATGGTGTAATTTTTTTAAATTTTTATAAGGTTATTTTGAGAAAAAGAAATAAGATAAGAACTCTGAATTGTGATTTATGGATTGGGACAATGAATGGCTATTCACCATTTTTAAGGAATCACAATTCTTGCATAATTGTAATTACTTGTATTAAAATATAAGTGAACAACGTAATAGGTATTACATATGAAATGTGAGATGAATAAAATGATTGTTCATCCCAAGTGAACGGGCCATAAGTTTCTTTTTATTGTCACATTATAATATGATAATTGGCATTACAGTCAAAGTTCAAATGGTAACCATAGTTCTTTAAAAAGAAATGTGAGTGAATAAATATGTACTGGCTCTAATTAAATACACTATTTATATTTAATCATAATGCACGTAATAAATTATTCTACAAAGAAACAAATATTCCACAATTCTCTAAAACCTCAGATAATCGGAATACCTTACTAAACAATAAGATTGGATAGCCAAAATGTCCTAAACAATATGGGTTCAAATAAGTTTAAAGTGGTAAAAATTTTGGAGTTTTATATGAATACAGGTTCTTTTCCAAAAAATATTATGAAAAAGGGCCTCTTTTGAAAAATATTACGAATATAGTATAGTGAAAGCACATGCACTGCATATGCCTTCACTTATGTTTTTTCAACTGAATGTGCATTCAGTGTATGCACCTTCAGTTATAAACAATTAAACTAAAGGCGCATGCACTAAATACGCCTTCCATGCACCTTTAGTAGACCACATATATATTAAGTAATGTACTTCCAACCATAAACTACAAACTGAATGGAAAGTTTGATACAGAAATCAATTGCATAAAATCATAGTTGGTGAAACACCTCAACAAAGATAGCAAGTGGAGAAGAAATCGACGCATGGAATGATCATACGAGTCAGTTATAGGAAAAAATAATTGGAAATTGTAATAGCTAGGTAAATAAACAATGCATTAAACTGCAATCTCTGATGAAAAGTAAATTGTATTTCAAATAATCATTATATACACAAAACATCAATAAAATGGCCAAAAAAAGGGAAAAGAAAAAAATAGACAAAGCATATCTACTGTCACCTATGCCATGTAAAGATCCGTGTGGTACAGAAAAGAAGTGAACAGCTCTGTCTATCTTATGACTACATAGGCTGAGGTGGTGGATCGTCAAGATCAAGTTCCCCAAGAGGAATTCAATCGGTTAAAGGGGCCAAATACAATCGAGTAACGCCCTCACCTATGAATAATTATGTGGGGGTGGAATATCGCTTTTGAGGTGCTGGCAGAGTGGCAAGATCAAGATGTTGTGATGTGCCTTCGGGGTCAAACACACGGAGAAGCACCACAACAAGTAAGAATAAGGAAATAAAATGGGGGTTTAGTGAATCCGTGAGCTATCTAACTGAATATGATGCACCAACAAGATCCTAAATGACCTACAATCCATCAGATATGACATATTAGTTCAAACCTTGCCACTACTCCTTACTAAAGGGAAGAGATAAGAGTTTAAGAGTAATGAGAACACTAAGGTTGCTTAAAGGATGCTTGAATAATCTAATATTGATTGGTTAATTATCTGCATACAAAAAAGTGGGGGTTTACATACCCATCCACTGGGGTTTATATACCCATCCACTTGGGTTACTTTACATGTATAAAAAGACAAAAAAAGGTAGTCTATAATTAGGTTACTTGAAACTTACTAAAAGGGGGTAAAAGAGATAAAGAATATTTAGTGGAAAAAAGTGAAGAATCCTTTTGGAAAGATCGTGCCAGTAAACATGTATCATGTGGTAGATGAGAGTTAAGACTACGATATAAAGTAGATGAAATAGAAAGTGCTGATAGTTAGGGGCCGGCTTGATTTAGACCGGGCCAAGGATCAATTATTTCTTTTAAAGAGAAGTCAGCTTGCTTTAGGGTCAGATGCCTATAGTCGGATTGTGAACTCACCTTGGCTATTCTTAGGCAATCTTCTAGGATAAAGCATTATCGTTGAATAGGGGCAGATCTAAAACAAGTAAGGATCTAATAGGCAGGTCGATAAGAAACCAGCTCGAGAAAGGAATCCCCGTCTCGGCTATGGCCTAAAGCTAGTATCCTCCAAGCGAGTTCTTAGAGTCCTCTAGCTCAGCTACACGTGATTAGTCCAAGGAGTTGATTCTTATCATGTTGCTAGAACTTGGGAGTCATGTAAAAGCTAGATCCATCCCTAGAGTTGGATTCAACACTCAAAGTGGAGCCAACTCCTAACTTGAGGATTATACTGTATCCCTAGCTGATCTGCCTTAGGTCAACGGAATGACACTCATGTGGTGGGATATCGCCACCAAGGTCTGCCCAACGACATCCTAATCAAGCCCTACCTCCTTGAACTCTGGCCTTACCCTTAGGTGGTGCACAAGGAACCAATACATCCTCATTGGCAAGTGGTCCCTGCTCCCCGTTGTAGTCTACATGGGATGGCTCATGTATACCCTCTTACTGTATATAGAAGATAAGGCTACTGTGCTGCTCAATAAAATGAAGTGCCCCATTTGCAATACCCAGTACTATAAGATAGTCATATGCCAATCATACACTCTTGAGTGAGTCCACTTGAAATAAGTTGAAAAACAGTTGTTAGTACATATAATGGAAAGTATGTACGAGTGCAAAAAACTAATAGACAATTTTAGATATACTTACCAGCCTATTAATGACAACTCCCTGATGTATAATGTAACACCGAATGATCTGTCTGTACCACGATTAGTAATTCTCGTCCATCCCTTGGAGACCCTGGATGTGTACTAAGAATCCATGTCTTTTTCTCCAAGCCTGGTTATACGTAGAGTCCATGTTGATCCAGTCAACATCTGTCCTAACTTGGAGATCCAACTGGTAAAGCTGCTCAGAGGTGTTAACATCCTATGGTATATATTGATATCCACCAAACTATTATACAACATGGTCCGGAAAGCACCACTCAATGATGTGGAAACATATTAGTGGTACCCGGGCAATCCAAATGTGTCACCCAGTAATGCAGAAGTGAGGTAGCAACTCTTCCATATAAGGCTCCCAAACAACCTAATAGGCACAAAAAAGAAGAAATAATCAACGAAACAACGAAGGTTAGCACTTACTTCTAATAAAAAGACAACAAAGAGGATAACTTATCATATAATATCTGTTACATTGTCTACATGTCAAAGCTATGCGGTACGGATCTACTATATGCATCAGATGCTGAGTAGTATCCCATACTACCCTTTATCTGGCTACCAATAGCTTATCCCCGTCGATAACAAACTCGTATCGACTAAGGGGGGTGACATATAGGAATCTATCCAAAGCCCAAACCTGAAGTAAAATCATGACCCCTCCAAGCTCATGAATGTCGAATGACGAGGTAAAACACAGCTGTTGGTATAACCATACCAAGCAAGCACTGCCCTAACTAAATTGCCCAGCTATAGAGAAATCCTCTAGCAATGGTAGGAACATCAGGTGAATAAGATTAGAAGATTTATCTACAAATATGAATCCTCCCATTAAGCTGAGAATATATGCACGTGCGTACTGTTGAACCGTCTCGTCATCCATCTTATGGGGAAGTACCTAAAAGTGCTCTTGAAACCATGTTAGAGATAAACGAGCACCCCACATCCGAGCAAGCCTCATGCCTAGCAATCTTTCGCCTACATCAGCTCAGCTCTCCTCATCATCCATCTTTGTTTGACTAGCCATCGCGAAAAACTAAAAGTCCGAGTTAGACCTCAACATCCTATAGTGTAATGATCGCTTCTCTAATAAGTAGGTGGAACATGTGTGTCTCAAGCCTCTATCTTTTAACTAGAGCCATAATCAGATGCCAATCCAACATAATAAATGGAAGCTATGCAACTCCCCATAACTCAGCCTCCCATACGTAAGGCTCTACCTTAAAATATATAAGAATATCCCGCTCATCCTTATGTAGTGAGATCTCGCTGAGCTACACTCATAGTACATAAGCAGCCTCCTACAGAAACATTCAATGAAGTTAGTAAGTAGCGCATCTTTAATGAAAAATATGATTGTAAATGATAATGACATTACTTACCCTGCCTTCCCAGACAACTTGTAAACGATGACTGGCTTGCCTTGTAAGCATGCACCAATCAATAAGTCCAAGCTCCATCTATCTTACGAATATAAACAAACATGTTTAATAGACCAAAAGAAAAAAATGTGCATCTCATTATACTTATGCATGCATTATAATGTAATGCCTAGATAGAAAAGGAATATGAACCAGCCTTATTAATCTCCGGATACCTCTTCCTATTATGCCTTTCCCACCCATATCCGCTGCATCTAGTTTTATCCAACCACTCTCGAATGTCCATCTCCATGTGATATCGCTTACACCTAGGTTTACCTTTCTTTTGTAGTGAGTCAATGTTCAGGTGGAGATAAGGGAAACTAACTTGTGGCCAATTCAACTCATCCCCAATTAAGTAGAAATGAGCTCGGTAACATTCTATCTAGTTTGCCTACTTATACCACAGTCCTATTGCCGATTTGTTGTCCTCGCTCATGCTCGCTGTAGCAGCACATACATGGGAGTAGGGGATCCTATATATTTGCCACTTCTAACAAGTACATGTGTGAGCCTTAAAGTCAATTGTATGTGTCCTTCCTCCTTCCTTTAAGCTTATCCTCGTCATTTGACTACCAGTTAAAATCTCAAAAAGACCGTTCTGGAAGTTGAATGAAATGACTTTATGTGCACTTACCTATCCCCTCCAAGTTTCATACATCTTTAAAGCGTAATCAGTGTAGATCTTACCAGAATCAATAATCTCCTTAGTGTTCTTATGCCTCTCCTCCCAATACGTAACATAATTATAAAATATCTTGATGGGCAATCCGTGCGCTGATTTCAAAATAAAGTTATAACTCTCGACAATGTTTGATGTCATATATCTAAAACGGTAATCTCTATCATATGCAAGCGTCCACCTATCCAAATCAACATTATCTAACCACGTAAGAGCATCTTCCTTAGCCTGTGCCAACTTCTCCATGAAAAATTTGAATTTTCCTTTCATGTACCTATACACCTGCAAACTATATAAGTTTCTTACACAATTGGTTTTTGTAGACCGTATTGTAGTTACTAGCAACGTGCCATAAATAGTATCTCTAAACTACAAACGGTGCCTGCCAGCCTATTGATGGTTCCTTGTACGCGGAATTAATACCGAATGGCCTATCGGATATAAGACATAAGGTTTTCCTCTTCTAGCCAACTACATACACTTTAAGATTCCATAGGAACCACCTTGAGCTTTCTACCAATTCTGTGTCAACAAGAGTAAATGCTAACGAAACTATTGAATTGTCCCCATTCATGCAATAAGCCACCAACAACTTATGCCCATACTTTCCGTATAAGAATGTGCCATTGACACATATAATGGGTCAATATTATTTGAAGGCTTTTACATACAGCCCGAATGTCCAAAAAATCCACTTGAACTAGGACTAACCTTGCTTTGGCAAACTATTCTAGCCTCAATCCACTTGTATCCTCGGATTGCTTAACTTTATTGCATTTAATAGTCTTGACAACTCATTATATGACTTCTCCTAATTATCGTATACAATCTTAACAGCCTTTCACTTGGACTCGAAAACCCTTTTATTACTTACTGTATATCTATACATAGTTTATACATTAGTTGTAAAATCAGGTATCTTAATATTAAGGTTTTCACGTACACTATTGATGAATAACATAGCCATTATGTTGCTGTCAAGCTAAGGATGATCTTGGTTCATCATTGGGTTCCCACAAGTGTGCGAACCCTTTAGAATTGTTATTTTAAAAAGACCTTCTACTTTCTTCAAACAAGCTCATAACCTCCACTTACAACCTTATTCTTTCTTGTTACGGCAGACTGTGTATACAGTCGGTTTCGAAATGTCCATATAAAAATTACAATAGTTCCTTAAGTAGAACGACTTCATCGCGTCTATGAGATCCTTCTTTGTATTGAAATATATACTAACACTCAAGTCATCAGAACTGCTGATGTTATTGTACATTTCATTAACATCTCTCTCAAATGTTACGTAGTCGCTATTATCGTACTACTTTTTGTAAAATGGGGTAAAATCTCTCACAAGCCTGTCCATTGGTTCATTTATTTGCGAAAAGTCCCAAAACTGTCTACTGGACAATACTTCATTAGTATGACAATGGGGCCTCTCAAATGTTACGTAGCCGCTATTATCGTACTACTTTTTGTAAAATGGGGTAAAATCTCTCACAAGCCTATCCATCGGTTCATTTATTTGTGAAAAGTCCCAAAACTGTCTACTGGACAATACTTCATTCGTATGACAATGGGGCCTACTCGGGCCATCTCAACAAAATGGCTAAATCGGTACATTACTCCCGACAACATATGGTCTCACTTGAGCCTCTCCCAAATCCTTAGCGTAGTCATCTTCGAGGCCAATATCATCCTCATCACCATCCACATCTGTCTCATCCTCCTCATTATCGTCAACATTTATGTCCATGCGTATTTTCTCTACATACAGATCATAAGTCTCTTTATGTTCAATAATGGGACTTAATGCTTCGTTAAGCTACTCTTCTGTGATATTCACGTTCTCGTACTCAGAGAAATCCATGTATGGTTCATTTAACCGATCCACGTTTGTTTACTCCATACCAGTTATTGTTGAATGCACATTGGGATTCGGAAGGGTCGAATTGTCTGGCTCATATATTTTATACTCATCCCGAGTACTCGATTCCTCAATATGCCATATGTATACTTTCCGGATACTCCATTCCCTAAAAGACTCAACCATCTCAATGAAATTCTCAACATCCTCATTGTCTCTAATGGCTATCAACTTGTAAGCAATTCCAACATCATGGAAAAAAGGATGCCTGTGTACAAGTTCAACACCACTTGAGTCAACTCCGACGCATCTGCAAATTCTTCGAATGAAATGAGAGAAGTTTGAATCCTTCCTAATCTTCAACTTCCTAATGAGCTCCCTATCATACTCTGGCCCCCAGCTACCCATCACAATATTTTCGTTCACATAGACAATAACTTTTACATAATCTACCATTTCGACCCTAGTAATGCCACAATAAGCTGAATATTTAAATGATATTAAAAACTCTATCTACACACCAAACAACAACTTTACAAAATCCACTAAGTCATCTTGTTAAGCTGCATCACGTATTACTTAACTTTAACTTATTAATTCAACCTAACACATTACAAATGCTAAAAAGAATTATATACACAACAATTTCCACCTACATTCCGTGATTTTTCATATTCATATTTGTATAACTTATCTATCAAAATACAAAAAATACCTTAATTTAGACAAAATATAATAAATTTTCATGAAATGTCAATAATTTACACAACTTACGGTATATCTATGACTATGAAATATATATAATAAAGTAACAATTTTTTTTCTAATAAAAAAATATTACATAATGTGGATTACTACTAAGATTATAAAAAAAATATTATGGCAGCAAGTTATGGATTATTACCTATTTCAGACACACATTAGCGTTAAAAAATGGTCTAGTACTTCAACTATGGGTTTCCTTATGTTTTTTCTATGTTTTACAAATTTTAGAAATTGATAGGGGTGAGAATGGAGTAGGGACGTGCAAATTGCGATATATATAGGTGGTCTACTGCATGCGCCTTCAATTCAAAAAACATAAATAAGTGAATTGAAGAATAAGTGTTTTAATATTCTCCATCACACAATCTAAGTTCAGTCTAAATAATATTCTATTCTATAACTATCCTTTATGATCTGAGTTTTGTATACTCATTGGTTAGCTCTTAACTCATTTCCAACTTTGATATAACCTACAAGAAAGACTATTGGGAAATGAGCAAAATCACACTTGGTGAGATTATACCTTATACCATACAATACACAACTAGCAAACAAGTTACTAACCCTTAGCATGCAATGCATGCACAACCATATTAATGTAACAATATACACAATTATCTATAAACTATGTATAGCCTAAATTTATGCCCTCTAGTCACCAAGGGTTAGGGAATAAGTATTAACCCATCAGTTCCAGATTCCAATCACTTTGGATAATGGCCCTACGAGCTTATGAATTAATCATCCCGTTGTAAGCTCAAAGCTCTAGCATAATTTATAAAACATTTATGGCATGTTCACTTAAGGGCAATGGGACCCCTTGTTCTCTATTACAATGTCCACTTAGGTTTTTACTTTATGAATGACAATTCCTAAGAATCCCAATTCCTTAAAATCTTTGCATTGCAATTCCTTATTTTAACTTATGAATCCTAATTCCTTAAGAAAAAGACAGTTACTTCTCTTTATCTTCTCTTTCTTTCCAACATAACAACACCATAGACTCACCTACCACCATCATCATTGAACTCCGACAACCACCACCACCAAGCAACGATCACATTCTCTCTCGCTCTCATCATCGTCATCATCATCATGGTCTTTCTCTCTCTTCAGCACCAAATTCAGTGGAAATTCACAAGAAAATAAATGGAAATTCAAGGAAAAGTCTCCATACCTGTGTTCCATGACAAATATTATTTAAATTCTTAGAAGCAATTAACACTAAACAGTACCATTGAGTCATTTAATCTACACTGTAATAACTTATGTGTCTTGTAATTTTTCTCTTTATGCGTCCAATCCTTTTGCCATATTACATTGTGGCTTTCTTTTAAACAAGCAACATTTCTCTACATGATTATCCCTTTTGTAGTGACTGTATAGTGGAAACTTTCCTTTCTTACCTGCTCCTTTAAATGTTGAACCAGACTTTCCATTTCTTGTTTTATTTAAGCCATGCTTCCTCCAATCCCTATGGGTTGTCTTTCCATTATGTCTTGCTTAGAATGCCCCTTTTAAATGTTGAGTCTTGTCTCATGTTGGTCCATGCTCCTAGTTTTGAAGTTACAAATTAATTCAACATCAAAAAGTGTTTTCAAATCCCAGGATTCTTCTATTGCAAACACATTACATTCAAACATGATAAGTAGGTTTGTGACGGTCTCTTCTACAACCTCTTGATATTCGAAATCCTCCCCTAATAACCTAATTTGTTCACAATATCAAGGAGTTTACCAAATTGTGACAAAGTTCAAAGATTCAACTAATATTTTTATCAAATGGGGCCATGGGAACCCTCAATTGTGTTTCATCAATTTCCTTTACCAAGGAAAATCTAAATCTAACTCTAACAAAGTTAAAAGATTAATAACCACAATAAAAATGATTGTATCAAACCAATAATTGGTTGAAAATAACAATAGACTATATGTCACTTTAGGTGGTGGGTGGCACAATCTATCAAAGGCAATGGAACTATCATATACCAAAAAATTAAATAAAAATTAAAAATATCATGTAACTAAAACATGATCCAAAGGTAATAATGGGTTAGAATGAGTTGAATGGTCTTAAGCCCAATCTTTAGTTAAATAAAAAGAATAAAAAAGAAAGGGAAAAAAAAAAGAGGAAGGTCCAAACTTAAGCCCCCCTCAAGATCATTCGAGCCTAAAATTTTTTAGCTAGATAATGTTATGCTCACCTTTAGTTTGGTCAATTCGTAGATCAATCAAGGCATATACCTTTAAACACCATGTAACTATAAAAATAAATGTGATCAAGAGTGATTCTATAGACGTCCCCAAATGAAAAGTTAATAACTAAAGAAAAATGTTAATATGATGCAACCTTACTAATATACATGCAGGCATCTAGCAAATAATCAATTAGTCTTCTATAGTAATTAAAATCAATTATGTACATAGTTGAGATTAAAGGTTCTTGATTGATCTGATAAAAGGAAGAGGATGTTATGAATTGGGGTTTTAATTTGAGGATCACAAAGGGTTATTTTTCTCTTTTCATAAGTGTTTTTAGATTGTTAATATGTAAACTAAACAAAGTAATACTAATTCAATTACATATAACTAATGAGATAGTATGCATTTCAACCCTACTACAACTCTATTCCATTCCATATAAATTGCAATGCTATTATGATCTTATTCTATTCAATCAAGTGAAATCTTTTACCTGTCACCAAAAGCAGATAAATTTAATTAGTAATCAATTCTTAATGTGATACGAGAAGAATGAATTTAACCAAAATAAATTCGAATTTTATATTGTTAACAATCGAAAGCCATAAAATAATTAAACTAAAATAGAAAAACATTCACATAATTGTTATGACTATTATTTAAATTAGCACTATGATCAAAATAAACCCATAGATATATCTAGTGGATTGGTGATATAGTAAGTGAACACAAGGCCTTGTTCTCTTTCTCTTTCACAAAACCGTACTAATTACTAACGTATGTTTCATAGAATGCAAATACATTTGAACCACCATGTAGTTCAACCCATAAATAATATTGCTAGAGCAAGATGTTTGCACAATTTTATGCTTATTATGTAAGAATTTACAAAGGATTAGTTTGCAATTGTACTTCTATGAAGCAATAAAGTTGTAGCTTCAGGTCTTCAGCACTCTTGACAACATGAGGACTTTAATCATTGCTAAAGCTATAAAATAATAAGAGATGTGTTATCAAGAGGAAAAAATTTACCTTTACCTTATCAACTCAACTAAGTTTGAGAAAACAAAACCAAGCAACTCATTCTGACAAGAGTAAGTAAATGGCTGTACATTGCTAAGGAGATTATGCAATTCAATCTAATGACTGAAAAAATAAATATTTTGATATTGTCGATTATAAGGGGAAGGGAAGCAAGTAGGGACGGATTATAGATTTTTATATTACATAAGATGCTAATATAAGTTTATTAAACTAAAGAAATCATAAAGACAAAATGACTAAAATGCTAATAAAAAATGTTCAAATCTATCAACAACTTTTATAAGCATTTTTCTAATTTTGGACATTCAAGTACAAAATTACTTAAACAGCACCATTTACCCATATGGTTGGAGGCCATAGCTCTCTTAACGTTCTCATAATTTGCAACATGGTGGACCTTCTAGAAGGAAAGTTGTCCATACACTATAGTGTTATCCTTAAGTATGTAACTATTTCCTCAACTTTGAGATCATCTTTTACCTCATTAATCCCTTTAATTTCTATTAACAAATTTGGGTCTATAACTTCCCTTTACTTCCCATCTCTAACCTTCATTTTGCCCATTCTACCAAATTTTTTGTATCCCCAAAATCCTCCTCATTGGTAGCATATTTTCTAATCAAGAGTTCTAAGAAGACAACCCCTAACCAATATACATCTCCCTTAGTTGTAAAGTGGAAGTTGGATAGTACTATGGAGGCATATAGTTTGGGGTACCTATTGATCTACTTGCACTTAGATGCATATTAAAAGCACTTATGAGTTGCTTGCACTTAGATGTGTATCAAAAGCACTTATGAGTCGTGCCATCCCAAAATCTAAGATCCTTGCCTACATCCCGTTATCTAATAATGTGTTATTAGACTTCATATCACAATGTATAATATAGGGGAAGCAATCATGGTACAAAAATATGGAGCTCTTTAGTTGCTATTAGAGCAATCCTTTTCCTTTCCTCCCATGTTAGAATCTATTGATTTTGTACCTTAACATGTAACATCTCTTCGAGGCTCCTAAGTTCCATGAATTCATAAATAAGGAGTCTCTCATTTCTTACCATGCAATATCCTAGTAAAGGCATGAGATTTAGATGTTTGTTTTTCCCTAGAGCTTTATCTCTACCATAATTCCTAGTCACCTTAGCTACCTAATAGTCAAAGTTTTTTAATGGCAACATATGAACCATCCCTTAATGTTGCTTTAAAGACTTCTCCAAATCCACCATGGCTAATTAGATTTATTGTAGAGAAGCCATTAGTTGCTTCAATAAGGTGGGAGAAATTCAACTTCTTCTAGTGTTCTTCAAAAGTCACAACATTGATACTTATGTGGTTCTTTCTCTCTATGGATATTCTACGTTGTAGCAGTCTCTAATGCTTACAAGCTATTCAATATCTTCCCTTTTTCTCTCTTACGCTTCAAGTGCATTATCACTATGCAGACAATAATAATACATACGAGGACAAAAGAAATGATAATTCCTATAATAATCTTTTTTATCCTTGAAGCAGTAGAGATCTTCTCTGTAGGATTTGCTACCACTTGTGAATTTCTCTTGCATTCAAGTAATAGAACCCTACAAAGTCTAGGGTTATGGGCATATTATAATGTAAGGACTGTAATAAGTTGCCCTTTTGTGTAGGATTTGACTATTTAATCTATTATAGGAAAGATCTATTTGCCATATGTTAGAAAGATCTAAAAGTAAATATAGAATTTCGCCTTGCAATCTATTATGTGATGCTTCTAGCACACTTAGATTTGTAAGTCTACCAAGTGAAGCTAGAATCTCACTTGATAGCTGATTATAGGACAAATTAAGAATGTATAGGTCAATAGCATCTCCCAATTCATCTAGAATCTTTCTCAAAAGTTGATTATGTAATAGATCAATTATTTTATAGTCTCAGATCCTATGAACAGACTTAGAACGAGACCAATAAACATCTTTGAGATGTTACAATTTCTCGATTTAAGAAATAGTCTCAACCTTTTAGGTCTAATCCTTGCAACATCCAAAAGACCTCCTATGGTACATGTGCTTCCCCCTTTTTCCTATAAAGGCAAAGCTTCTTTCAAGAAGATAAACAATTGAAGTAGTTGCACACATCTATCTACCAAGTCAAGATGAAAATTACCTAGTAAGTTTGTTGTTACTCAAATCTAGCTAAAGTAAGATTTCGCATTGAGATATTCTTGAGGTATCTTAGCACTCAAACTATTATTTCCTAATTGCAAAATAGATAACTTCAGCACAAGGTCAAACTTCCATGGTATTCCCCCTTTAACTCATTACTTGTCAATGATATCCATTCAAGATTAGAACAATGGAGCAATTTTACTGGAATTTTTCCATCGAGACGATTGTTGTTGAGCATAAGATGCTTCAACTTGCTACATTTTCCTATTTCAGCTAGTATATCCCCTTCTAGTCTACTTAACCATCCAACCAATTGCTCTAGATTTTTTAGCATCCCAACTTCCATTAAGATTGCAACACTCATAAAATTGAAGATAAAATCTATCTCGGTAAGCTGGGGATACTAGGATAACAAAAGTGGAAGCTCGCCGCTGATATAATTAAAAAACTTGAACTCCGTAAATGAGGCTGCTCTTGGACATATATTAGCTAATATGCCACCAAACAAATTATTTGAACTTCAATTAACAAATTTTAACCTTCCCTAATATTTGATAGATGAAGGAAAAGGTCCTGAGTTGATGTTATTACTCAATAGCAAGTTCTATAGGAAACTAAGGTTCTAGAGGTGGTAAGAGGAAAATGGTCCAAATATTTTATTGTTGGACAAATCCAACGTCTTCAACACTATGCAAAACCCAAATTTTTCAGGAATCCACTCAACAATTTCATTGCGTGAAAGTAGTAACTCTTGAAGAGAACTACAAATTTTTCCGAATTCTAAAGGGATCTTACTAATCAATTAATTGCAAAACATATCAATTTTTCTCATTTTGGTAAATCGACCGCAAGATGGTGGAATTTCTCTAATGAATTTATTGTCAACTAAGTTCATAGATCTTAAATTTATACACCTTAAAAGAGCAACAGGAAGTGAACCGGAGAAATAATTTCCCGTAACATCGAGATGCAGTAAGGACTTGCAAGAATTCTCAATTATCAACTTAGAAAGGGATCCCAATAGTCCGTTCTAAGAAATGTCTATAATCTGGAGCTTATGAGTGTTCACATAAAAAGTATCCGGTATGGAGTTTTTAAGATAGTTGAAGGCAAGATTTAAAATTTCTAGATTTCGATATTTTGAGGATAAATTAGGTAGAGGACCTATAACTATTGCAAAGGAAACATCATGCTTCCTTAAGCTCAATGGAAGGAGCAACAACGAAGTTGAGTTAATGAAAAGGTCTTCATTGAATTATCTAACTTATACGCAATCAACCTTATTGGAAATTATTTGTTATGCCCAAAATATATGGTAGTAGAGATATGAAAATTGACATGTAAATAGGATTAAAAGTATTAAAAGCATATTATATTTGAAATCTAAGGAAGCTATCTAATAAAGTCAAGTAAAGTAAACTTGATCTTAGAAACTAGAAGATACTACCAATTGTCCTTAAGTGTAACTTGTTGGGAGAAAATGGGTTATAGATTTTAAATTACTAGCCAATGCTGCATTGCATTGTAAGTGCTAAAAAAATAGTAGATTGTTAACTAAATAAATCACCTATAGATTTGAATTGTTTCAAAATATATAGTTTTTTATGTGATAGATATATAAAAAATATACATGTTTTCATAAAATCGTTTCAAATAACTTATCTACTTCCTAATTATTGGAACTTCTATTCTACTTCTCTAAATAGTATCTTAGTTTAACTTTTTTATCTTTCTTTAACTTAATAACATAAATTACTATAATATTTTTACTTAATAACAGTCTTAAACACTTATTTTAATAAATATATATTAGTGAACACGTACTTGTGATATGTATGCAAGAATGAAACATCAAATATATAATATATTAAATATAAAACCATTAAAAAGTTTGTTCATATAAAGATCAAAAGAAATAAACCATAAGTATTATTGGAAAAATATAATTATGAAATAGGGAAACAAATAAAGTTATTTATGATACACTGAAAAAGAAAAATAAATAGAAATAGAAAGTGTAAGTTTAATTTGATAAAAGAAAAACTAACTACTAAAAAGGAAATTATTGTAGGAAGAGAGAGAAAAATGAGAGAAGAGAGATAAAGAGAGAAAAATTAGCAAAAGAGAGAGAGAAAAGAAAAAGGAGGAGAAGAGAGAGAGAAAGAGAAAGATAGATAGGAATGATAAATACAATTATTATAATATAGAGAAAAGAAACTATAACAAATAAAATCATATACATTAAATATAGGAAAATATGCAATACAAGGGCTTTGTATTTGTACCATTTTTATAAAATGAGGCGTTAATTTTATAATCATGCAATTAAGAGCCTACATTGGTAAAATCTTCTCATTTAAAGGTTTCTATCCATTAGATACTAACGAAATCTAACTTAGCACTTTCAAATATTAATTTAATCGATGTGGATCACTAACCTATACTATTATGTCATTATTTCTTTCTCTAAAAACTTTCTTTATTCAAAATTTCAGTCAAAAAGTTGTCTTTTAATTAAAACCAAAAATATATTTTAAAAGTTAACTTTTCTTTCTCTCTTTCTACATGGTTCTTTCTCCATCTTCCTTTCTTTAGATATCACTTAACAAGAACAAACCTTAACACTATCTGTATTTGAAACCTAGCCTTCAAAAATAGGAAAAAAAAAATCAACTATTACAACACCCAATCGCTCTACCCATAAATGAAAGACAAATAAAATAACATGTTCATGACAACATGAATCACTTTATATGCTTAATATAATCTATCAACTACTTTCGTGACCCATATTAATAAGGAAATCCAATGCATTTTCTTTTCTATGATTTTTTTTTCCATTCCCTTTAATGAAGGCATGAATTTTACAGTTCAAGATACAAACTTTTCAATAAAACATCCATCTTTTATGAATGAGCATCCACTATCTTTAATACATAAGTCTAGGTTTAGGGTTACAATTATTAAAGGTTAGGGTGTCCAAATTCATGGTTTTAATTTCGATTTAGGATTTGTTTTTAATTTTTTTTTCTAAGGTTAGGTTTGAATACACTGATTAAGGTTTAGACTAAGGAGAGAGAGAGAGAGAGGAGTTAACTTTTAAAAGAAATTTTGTCTTTTAATTAAAAAAATTCTCTAAAATTAAAAGAAAAAAACTATAGAGAGGAAATAATAATATAACAATATTAGTTAGTGATCCAAAACTTCCATGTCAAATTCCAATAGTACCTGATGGACGAAAACTCTTAAATGAGAGAATCTTACAAATATAAGCCCTTGATCACATGATTAAAAAATCAAGACTCTATTTTGTATAAATGACACAAATTTGGGATCTTCAACTACGTTTTTCCCTTAAATATATTAACTATATAGTAGATATGAATAGAAATTATAAGTAATTGGAGGTTGTTTGCTCATTTAAATAATATAGATATATATATGGGGACAATTACAATTTAAGTGCTTAAAGTTTTTGGCTCTACTATGGAGATTGTTATACCCTAAACTTAGGTGCAACCTAACCACAAGTAGCCAACACCACCAAGACCCTTAAGCAACGCCCTTCCTCAACGAGAAACACTCCTTAGCTACTAGTGGTTGAAACTTCTTCCATCAATGAGTTTGATTCTCAACCTAATTCAAAAATTTGTAAAAATGATCAAATTTTGCCTAAAAATTATGAAAAAATTTATTCTAATATTATTTTGACTTTACTTTCATATAAAATTATTATTTTTGTAAAATCTATTCATTTTACAAAAAATTATTCTGAAATTTTTAATCTTGCTTTGTAGATTATTGATTGATAGATGGTAAGGAGTCTTGTAATGAATATGATGATTGTTTATGAATTTGATTATTCATGTATTAGTACTTTTATAGTGTCGGTATTATTGAATGACTCTATTTTATCATCTATATGTTGTAAGTGATAAATAATGTAGGTACGAACTCTGAATTGTGCTTCTATTTGAATCAACATCAATTCTCAATTGTGAATGATGGGATTGGTTATTTCTTTCTCCCATTTCTAAATATCCTTTTCATTTTGTATAATTTTGATTAAAAAAATAACATTTATTGTTAATAGATTTGTTTTATCATGGGTAAGTCTTTGCATTTAAAAATAAATAAATGGAATACTAAGTTAACCCATATGACCTACTCAAACTCATATATATATATATATATATATAAATAGATCAAATGAGTATGTTAACCATGCAAAACATTATGGACTGAGTTGTGCCTAGAAATTCTAGTTCATTTATCAGACAAAACGCAACGGGCTAATCTTCTTTCGACTCGCAGGTTAAAGAACCGTGTAAGGGTTGGCTGAAAAGGAAAAAACAAAAATGCCGGGGTGGCCGTTCAAATTTTTCTAGCCTCAGAAGTAGTGGAAGTTGCGCACACCGATCCCCAGACAATGTGAGGCACTTCGAATTACCATTTACATATATACAGAATTTTGATCGATACCAGATTCGGTCAACTGATCAGATGCTTTGGTCGACCATTCTTGTATGTAATAATCCAGCAGCTTCCCGGTCGACTTCTGATTCACCGTTATTCTCCTCCGTACACCTTCAAGTTGAGTAACGAATATGGATTCTGTAATGTCCATGTAAGTGTTAGGGAAACAGCACAAGGAAATCGAGTCGGGACAGTCAACATATGACCTTGCAGCACTCATACCATTAATCATCTTATTTCGAAATTGTAAAATATATAATTGGGAGGGAAGAAAAAGGTAAAACAAAAAAAAAATGCAAACAGATCTATTTAATAAATAATATACATTACATATTATATACATATGGTGTGTAAATATTAATAAAACGTTAATATATATAATATATATAAATAATGCATGATAATTGACATATCCGTATTTTATTAATATTTATATTTTATATATACCTATTAAATTATTTATCCATTTTCTTTTTCCTTTTCACAATCTAGTCAGACTTATTGGGATGAAGACACGACATCACTGCTTATAATAGGCAACTTAGTCTATGCTGAAGCCAGCATATTCTTGAGGTAACCATTTGAAAGTTTTCTTCCCCTTCCTATCTTAGCTTTATAAAGGGGTTTCAATTTTTGTTTCCCTACGAGCTTCTTATTTAATTTTAGCCGAATAAAGTTAAATAAAGAGGCTTTCATATCTTATTTAATTTTTGTTCATATTATTATGTTATATTAAAAATTATCAAACTTGATTTTATTAAAAGTGAATTTCATTCCATAGGAAAAAAAAAATTACACTAATCAGATCGATTGATATAAAAAGATTGTCAACAAGAAGACGACCACATCTTTTCAAGCATAAAAAATGTCTCACATAAGGACACTATCTTTTCTCTTAAAAGAGCAAGTCTACCCACTAACGAGTATAACATATCCCACAAAAATATAAAATAGTGCCACACATGAGATGAAAGTAAAAAAACGAAAAGAAAATATAACAAATATCTATGTTATTAAAACTCTAAGGAGCTTAAGTAACTGTTTATTTTAAAATTTCCACTTAACTGTTTATGAGAGTAAGAGTCCAAATATGAAAGTCACTGCGTGCTATGTATTTAATCATGCTGTGGAAGTAACTTAAATAGCACGTATAGGATGATCAAAAGAGAAGCGTAGAGAGTAGAGTAGATAATCTCAACGAAACTCTAACACTTGTAGTAATAGGTAAAGGAGTCAAGAGGCATCAAACTCCATAGTCGATAAAGAATATGGTAACGTTTTTGAAATATTTAAATGTGTAATCTTTAAGGGTGGAAATTTATCAAAGTAATTGTGTTCGTACTAAGATCTCTCTTCTACAAATGAAAAGGAGAGGGAGTATTTATAAAAAGTGATCATTGATCTCATCTATTGAATCATAATAATAATCAAAGGCTAGAATTAATCCCTTCGTTTAATAAATTGAAACTGAACTTTCTTTATGGACTTAGGCTTGGTAAAGACATTAGTCTTTTAGTATGAGTCAAGTTAAAGAAAGGTTGGATAATCAATCCAACCAACCTTACTCCAAGCTCACTGTACCAAATTTCTCGTGATTATCTCGAATTTCGTAGACTTGACTTTTCTGGACCTTGTTATTTTAACTTAATTAATCAAATCCATTTTAATTACTGAGCCTAAAGCTCATATTTAATTTTATCCCTCTATACCCTTCAATTAAAATTTTATAGTAAAACAACTAACTCCAAAATAAATTATTAAATTTATAAAATAACTTATAAAATGAGTATATTTGTCTAACCCATATCTCTCTCTTCTATCTTTCCACCTAACCGTATCTATCCGACTCTCTCTCTCTCTCCCCTACATTTTCTACTTTGTTGTTCTACTTCCATATACAAAATAACTACAAGTTTTTTTTTCATACTCTCATTAGTCATCAAGTAGCCATTAACTTTCATATTTTATATCTTTGTCACCTATATCTTTTATTTCTCTCTCTTTAATAGATAACCTTTTCTATTTCCAAGTATTTATATTTTCAAAAAAATATACGTTAAATGTGCAAGGAAGTCTAAAACTTTTTTTATTTATTTTTTAAGTAGGTAGATATATAAAAACATTGTTACATATATTAATTCAAGTAACTATGTAATAGAATAAAGTGAAATATATTGATTTATTTTTTTCAAATCGATATTATTAGCACACGCATTGCAAGTGCATAGTTTGCTAGTATAAAAGAAAATGCTTATGATGGATACTATTGCCAAACTAATATTAACTCTATCGTAACAATTTTCAATCTAATAACATAATATAACTGACCTTATAGTGATGGAATCGTAATTAAGATTGGTAAATTCGTGTTTATGTCCGATTTAAACGAGTTCTTATTGAAAATACTTAGCTCATGATACAATTTGTTTAATAATTGTGTGTAAATGCCTAACCTATTCAATTAGCGTATTTTTTTTATCTAGATTAAATCCATTTATAAAATAGAAAATTCTAGTATAAATATTCCATAATTATCAAGACATTATTCTAAAATCATGTTTACAGTAATTAAACAAAAATGAATATTGATTTGTCCAATTGATCTTCTTATTCTTTGAATATCGGTTATTATTGATAAATTTGGTAAAGGTAATCAATTATCATTGTGAATTTCATCTTTGGACCAAAAATAAGTGAGAGGTTGAATACTATAATGAAAAAGTGTTCCTACTATGAAAGGGATTTTCATATTATCTTAAATTTGATAAATTCTTATTGCAAAAACTACCTTAAAAATTCTAAAAATACTTATAAAGACATTTCCTCAATTTTGAATCTAAATGTGTAGACGAATGTAATGAAAATGTAAAGCTTAAAAATTTAATAATTAATTCAAATTTTTAATGCTATGTGATATTTTCACAAAAATTTATGATTGTTTTGTCAAATTTGTAAGCTCCTAAAATTGAGTTAAGGACAATTGAACTTAAATTTAGAGTTTTTAGGGAAACTTATCCAATTGAGCCTAAACTTTACAACTAGAATAAAAAAGTTAATCGAGATATTACAGTGAAGTTAGATTTTAGTAATAATAACCCAAAATTCCAATTTTGCCCTTAGAAGTTGAAATATTTAATATAGTACTAAAATATTCGGAACTCCTAAAATCGAGCTTAGATTACAACGAGAACTTAAAGATAAGTTAATTGAGCTATAAAATGAGATAATATAGTATAATTTACTATATAAAAATACACGTAATTTTATGAGTATAACTGATATAAATAATAATTATACCCGTAAATTTACCCTAAATTATGTAATTATATATTTATTGTGTTGAATTCATGAAATTAACTTTAGAACATATTCTAAAAATAAAAGATAGGCTAGAAACTTAATTATATGAGTATTGTTATATATTACGCGTGATATTCACAAGGAATATATACTCGTATATTAAGTAAATAATTAAGTATTAATAAAATATACTCAAAATATCTAAATAATTGCAAAATATTATTCAAAAGCCTTCCAATTGCTGATTCATGCCTAGAAATTGCTGAAAATCATCAAAGCTGGACAATTGCTGAATCAAAAAGTGAATCTACAAGCAAATGCCACCTCCTACTTGTAATTAATGAAGGAAAAAGCAAGAAAAAAATAAATAAAGAAATAAAGAAAAAAGGAAACTGACCTAAACCACTATAAATCTCTTCAAACGCATCATTTTTCATCTTTGCAACCAGAAACAATAGAAAGAAAAATTAGAAAAAAATTGTAGAAAATAAAAAGAAATTTAGAAAAAACAGGGGAAATTTTGTGAAAGTGAAGAACCCTAACCTAGAGTGGTTCTACTATGAAACCCAGCCAACCCTACACGGTCCACCCACCGCGCAAGCCGTCCAACAACCGCCCAAACGCCGCTGGCCACCAGAGCACCCAAGAACACTAAGATCAATTTCCTGCCCTATTTTTCAATAATTTCTAAAAATTAGTAAATCCGCCCAGAAAATTATGAAAAAAATTGTACTTAGGTTATTTTAAACATGCTTTCATGTGGTTTTTTATTTTTGAAAAATTTGTAATATTTAATATACTTTATTAAGAAATCTACTATTTATTCGAATTTATATTTGTAAAATAAATGTACTAAATGATGTTGTTTCTAGCTGAAAATTTTTTTGTAGGATGTGTATGATATATAGATAATTGCTATGTAGCCTGAATTTTTATTTGAATATTTTTAATATTTATTTCATTTTTAGGCTTGAAAATAGGCTGAAATTATGAATTTAATAGGAAATTATGAAATTAATTAATGAAATGGACATGTATTGATCTATAATAAATAATAATAGTATTGAGTCAAAATGAAATTAATTTGGTACTAAAAGAATTATAATTAAGTAATTTATGATAAATTAGGGGTAAAATCGTCAATACGAATATATAGGCGATAGATCGAAAACTTAAAACCAAGTGATAACTGAATCCCTTATATTTTTAGGAGTCTATAAAAATTTTCAGGGAATTATTTGGTAACCCGAATTATTTATTACGAATTTATTAAGTAAAATAGCTTAATTTACGAGTCGGGGTATATTTATAATATTAATAAGTTAAAATAAATTAAATAGTTAAATAAAAAATATATGTGGGAATTGCTGATTAGATTGGATTAAATGGATATTTTTATTATAATTATTAATATTTTTTTTATTGGGATACACTTTAGTTATATTAAGATTAGATAATACTTATATTATAACAATATATGAACAAATTAGATGAAATACAATTTAATAACGTAAATTACGTATAATACAATCATATTTATATAATTATGTATAATTGTATTAAAAACTCAAACTACCTGTTAAAAGCAGTCTCTAGAAATAGGATCCATAAAACGTGTCGTTAAGTTTATACGAACCCAATAACACTAATTTTATTAAAATCGAACAACCTTAAGTAATTTAACCTATAACTTTATCATATTCAAGAATGTAAATATTTCGGTAACTTTACTGGAATTAAAACGAGAATTAATAAATAAAAAATACATTTTGATGCGATCAAAATGATATATCAAAACGATATATAATATGTAATAATATATATGATGTACAGCATCAACAATTAATAACTTAATTTGATATATATATATAACTATTAGAGATTAAACCTTAATGTTTTCGTAATTATTACGAAAACTGAATTTGGGTCTTTTGTGTAATTAGGACCTTCCAATACAAAGACGGTTGACAATTCAAGTCAGCAATAGCGAACGTCTAAATAAGTAAGTTGGGATTGTGGCTTCACCGCTTGTTTGGGTACTATTGAAAGTATTCGGAGACCTAAGAGTACTTCTGGTTGTGTTTGTAGTTAAATGATTATGCGCATGCTGTGTGTATGAATGATACTCGGTTGTGACAGGAGTTCAACTCTTTGGTATGCGGTTCTACATATTTGCATGGATTCTATATTGTGCGAACTTGTTGGTCACCCCTGATTAAAACTAAAGGTTATTCGACTAAAATGAAATTGGACATACATAATCACCCGTTAGGGGAAACGATTAAGTGTGTTAAGCCAAATACCGACTTCCTTCAATGAGAATAGCTGAAACGAACCTTTCCCTATCCTTAGTCGAACTAAGTGACAGGTGAGGAGGTCGCGGCAAGGTTAGGGACAGTAGTTCGAAGGCGATCATGAGAGAAGGGTGTTCTCCATTGCACAAGCTCGGGTTTGGTCTGACTTAAGTCGCGATGAAACTCCTCAATTCGGGTTGGAGCGGATGTAATTTCTCTAACCTCATAGTGGACCGGATAACACTGTACAATATTTCATTTGAGTGATTGCATTGCATTTCATCATAATTATTAACCTTATTTGTGATTGTACAGTACTCTTATGGCTCCAACCCACTTACTGAACTAGTTGTGCTCACATCCCTATAAACTCTTTTGTAGGTGTTGAATAAGAACAGGATGTTCAGGTACTACCATTCTCAGGTTAGTGTACTGCTGTTTAAGAAAGTGAGAATCGAGGAATCAACTGAACTCGAGTTTTAACTTTGTCTTTGAGTTTTGAGTAAACTAATTGGGAATTCTCTGGGAGCCCACTAGTTTCCTAATTTATTGTACATGAACTGCAAAACCTGTGGTTTTTAATAAACTCTGATTATAAACTTTACCTTTAGACGTAAAATGTTTGTATAAATACTGTTGTGGTACTAAATAGCAAGTCGTATAGAACAAGTATTTTGTAAAAGCTCTACCACAGATTTGGTTATTAACAGGTGTCAGAAAAGACGTTTTAAGCTGGTTGAGTTGTGTGTCGTGTGTTAACTGTATTTACAATAGCAGTTGTGAGGTCAGCTCCTATCTTATATTAGTTTACATGGTGAGACTGTTTATAACTCTTCCTGTTTGGGGCATGATAAAATTAATATACAATATGTCGTTAGCTACTTAAATGAAAACCAATTCATACCAATTCAATTTTTATTAATTGTGTTAAGTAGTCTCACAATTAAAGTCAAGGTTTGAATAATTTATACTTCGTTTATATGCAAAGCAAGTAGAAATTCTTGAGCATGTTTTAGAATGTTAGAAGATGGGGAATAAAAAGAAACAAAAAATTAGAAGTTTTATACCTACTAGAACTAGAGCCAACATGGATAAATAATGTCAAGATAACATTGGATGACACAAGAGAAAAAGGAGTGGAAAGACATTGAGAAGAGAAAAATGTAGAGAATAGAGTATAAATTTGAATTCTAAATATTAAAAAAATCTTAATCTTTAATAAGTTTACAACCAAATCCAAATATGTTTTACTTATTAAATAGGTTTGGTGTTAAACCCATGCTCAAAATATTTATAAAGGAATACTAATGGGTTGAATCCATTTAATAATTATATCAAATTTTGTTTATATAAATTTATTTATAATTGTGTCATGTTGCAAACATGCTAATTCAAGGATGCGCAGAAAATAGTACCAATTGCATTTTTCTTCAGTTGGATAAATTGGGGAGCCAAAATTGATGTCCTTACCTACCTTACCTCACTATTTAACTATGATATTATTTTTTTCTCTTTTTTAATGCAGAGAATCTTACTGAGGTACTCTTTTGTCGTTATATCTCATGACGAAGATACTGTAGGAGCATGGAGGTTTGGGGTCCATTACGACTGACAATGTGGCCCTTGAGAATTAAAGGCTTGTTTAAGCATGTTAAGCATTTCGTGCTACATGATATCACGTATTTTACATGGGAATTGGAAGTGACATAATAATCACACAATAAAAATGCCCAACCTATATTCCTTCATTTCAGTTTAAAGCGAGAATAGTGCAGATTATTATACCCATGTTGAATTGGAACCGATCTTGAAACTTCTTAGGTTTTACGTAGTCGATTTCAAGATTTTTAAATTTTTATTCATATAATAGGCTTTCAAGGTATAAATTTTACATCTATCTTAAACATGTAAGAGGTTTATATTATAGATTTTATGTTATAATATATCTTTAATTTTACATTTTATATGTTACTTTGTATTCTTATGGTTTGATATTGCTAACAAATAGAAAATTTAATCAATTCGGCTTTATTTATTACCCATTATTTTAGACTGGTCACCAATTTAACAATTAAACTTATATCATATTTTTAATGTGACCCAATATTTGACTTATGCATATTGTATATCGTTATTGATTTTATGTTTTCTATTGAAATGTATTGCTTTGCATTGTTTATAATTTGTATTTAAAAGCAATACCGCAACTGCAAGTATGAATGGTCATAGTATTTTAAACAAAAGAAATAAAAATTAAAAAATTTCTAGATTCATACAATACCCTAAAATGAGTAAATTTTATAGGATGTTGCTTCTAAGGTGGTTTATAAGATTCATATATTAGATAACAAGACGTTAATTTTGAGAATTTATAATTATAGAATGAGAATCTCTAGCCTACCCTTCTTAGACTTGTTTTCCATCGGTCGTTTGTTTGGCTTACAATTTTTATCTTTTCGTATTTAGCTAATAAGACATTAAAATAATGAAAGCATGAGACATATATTTATCCAACACAAAAAATTTCTATAAAATTAATATACTAAGTTAACTTCCACCTTATTTATTTATTTTTATTTTTGTAATAACTAGTTAAAGAATTCTGTTTCCATTAAAACAACTCTTCTTCTTTGACCTTTTTGCTTTCAAAGTATGTAACATTTCATAATTCCCTAATCAACATCTTCAACATTATAATAATAATATATTATTAATTTTCCACAGTGATGATTATTATTTAAATTATTGTTAAATATTGTTTATTCTGTTCAACGTAAAAAGTTTTGTGAATTATTGCAAGGGTTAATAAACAACTCATGAAACGAAGTGATAAATAACGTTATTAGATCCAAACTAAAGGTTGAACAATGAATGGAAAGAGGTAAGAGTGAAAAAATTGCATCAGGATCAAGTCAAAATTAATAAGAACATTAGCAATGTAATTCATATTAATTTGTAAAGTAATAACATTATCCACCACTTTAAAATTTGAAAATCAACATCTTTTTATTTCTTACCCTTTTGTTTTTGTTGGAGTGTAGGATTTTTTCTTTTATTTATTTTTTTGATAAATTGGTGCATTTTCTAGCAAGATAAAAGTTAATGCACTCTAACTTGGAAAATCCAACTAAGTCCTAAAGAAATTATGTAAGATTAGTTGAGTTAATTGGACTTTCCAAGTTAATACACTCTAATTTAGAAAATCCAACAGGATCCTAAAGGAATTAGATAAGATTAGCAGAGTTAATCGAGTTTCCTTAATTTACTATCAAGGTAAGTCACCCGAGTTGGTATGGTCCAATACAATCTAAATTTTATCTTCGATCCTTAATACTCTTACATTTTCAAATCAATTATTCAATTCAGATTTGATAATACCGTTCAAAAGAG
The DNA here is from genome assembly GCA_024138015.1 of Lumnitzera littorea. Classification (NCBI taxonomy): domain Eukaryota; kingdom Viridiplantae; phylum Streptophyta; class Magnoliopsida; order Myrtales; family Combretaceae; genus Lumnitzera; species Lumnitzera littorea. The sequence goes on from JAMXBB010000010.1 coordinate 92,689,784, forward strand.
TAACCCGATTTCAATCCAAATTACATTATACTAATGCTAAGTGTGTTAAAACATGATTCGTAAGATGCCTAAAAACCGAGTGATGAATAAAGATATCAAACCTGCAGATTCCGTTATTAAATGTGTCGTATGCTTTTGGAATTGAAATATATTTGTTTACGATTTATATTACGTACTCAAATTTTCTCACCCCAACTAGTTCAGACAAAGGTACGAAGACTATACCGAAAGCAAGAATTTTCAACCCTAATGTTCCTGGACGGCTGGACGAACCGGGTGGATTTGCTAGTTGGCTTTGACTATAGAGAGACAAATAAGGACCACTCACGAGTCACGAGCACAATGTTCAGGCTCAAAGGTCACGTGGAAAATTGGAGTTAATTAGGTTGATTTTCCAAACTAAATAAACATAAAAAACATTGACAAGTTTTTCGACAGAGTATTCGATAAGTATTAATAAGAAAAAGACATATAATTTTATGTATATGTTTTCTCCTTGAAATATGGTATTAATAGTATTAAAAATAAAAAAAAAATTTCTTTTTTAAAGCTATTGACTAAAACTATGAAAAAAAAAATGTGGTATTAAGTATTAGTAAGAAAAAAATATATACATAATTTTATGTATTTGTTTTCTCCATGAAATATGGTATTAATAGTATTAAAAAGATTAAAATTTCTTTTCTAAAAGCTATTGACTAATACTATGAAAAAATCATCAACTAAATCAAAAAATATTGTAATAACTATTTGTTTACTTTCTTGAATGGAATAAATGAGAAATGAAAAAAAAATTATATCTTGAGAATAATTCTTATTAAGAATAACCTACAAATTTAAATTTCAATATTTACTTTATGTAATTTTTTATCATAGAAATTGGAAATATAATATAAAGATGCCAATATGACCCTATTTAATATTTTATAAAATAACTAAAAGTTGCTTAAACATTCTTTTTAATGAGAGGATAAAAAATTCTAACTCTAAAAAGAAATTGACTAGTCTCCTATAGAGAGAGTATAGAAAAACCCTATAAATGAAAATTCTCATACCGATTTATAAATAAATAAATAATACAAAATATTAAAAAAATAATTATTTTATTTTCTCTTTATTATTCAAAATAAATAAACCATAAACTAAAGATCGCAGAAAAACTAGGAAATACATGTTAATAAGAAACAAAGTTTGGCATAAATACCGCTTTTTAATAACCAATATGATCTAGATTCCATCTATTTCCATCCCATTTTATGGAATTAAGTTGTAAAAGAAAATATAGAATGAAAAAAAGGAAAGTCCCAAGAAGCTGGTATGGCGGGACCAAATTCAACGGAAATTAACCATGAGCATCTCTCTCTTTTTCTCTCTTCACAATTTCCATTCAAACACGCCTTAGAATCAAACCTTAAACCCATTCATAAACCCTAATACGTCCCCATTTTCCTATACTATAAAAAACATAAAACAAGTCATTCGCTCCATTTTCTGTCACTCTCTTTCTCTCCCTCCCTCAGTCTTGTCTGTCTCTGTTCTCAAGGTAAATGCAACTCCTTTTTGCTTCATTGCATAGCAATGCAAAAAAACGTTTTTCATTAGTACAATTGGATGAAATGGCAGGTTTTCTCTTCTTTCTTTTGTTTATGGCTTTGCTGTTTAGGTGCATTCCTTGCTTTTGATTGAAGAAGTTTTGATTGGATCTGAGTTCACTGAACCAGCTCATTTTGTGGTTATTGATGGTATAAAGATATAATTTTTTCATGTAGATCTGTGATGTACGAGGTGGAGTAGCTGCCTTGAAAAATGAATAGATAAAGGGTGTCAGATAGCTAGCCCCATTGATAGATTGAAGTTACTTTTGGCCCTGTTTGATTTCCATTCTCGCAATTCAAATCCTCGAAACCATTCCTAGTCTAATGTCTTGGAATTCGATTAAGGATAATCCTTTGTTTGGTAATTTTAAAGAATAAAGATAGACTGTCATCATTTTGTTTGGTTAACTTGATGTACAAATAAGAAAGAGAAAGAAACACATATGGAGAAGAAGAAGGAGAAATGTTATAGATTAGTATCCTAATTGATAGACTGGATAAATTCTAGCAATTTTAAGGAGTATTGTCCCTCATGGTATCTAATATTAACTTTTGTTAGAAAATGGTGGAATTAGACTTTTAGGGAACTGGAATCTTATTTTGTGGTAAACCAAACAAAGCCTCTGTTTTCTTGTTATTGTAGAAGAGAGCAAAACATTTCACAGTTTAATTTTGTCTTTGGTTACAGTAATGGAGTTATGCATGTTTGCTTATATTGTGGGACTAAACTGAAATGAAGAATTCTTAAAATTTTATATGAATGTGGAACAAAGTACATGTACTTTGCTAATGATATAGTACTTCCACTTTGTGAGGGTTCCTCTAAGACTATTCATGCAATGTTGCATGACTCTGGAGTTAAGGGAATTGTTGATGTAGAGTGGAGCTGGAGGACCTCAGTCAGACTGATTTTTTCTTTGATTTGTGCTGCTGTTTCTCTTTTTGTCATATATAATGTAATATTTGAAAATACCTTGCTTTATTCGTTAAAATGATTTTTTCTTTGCTGTGCATTTTGCAGATTGTGAGATTGAGTCCAAGATTAGAGGCAGTTTTGAAGTCTAAGTTAAGGAATATTGTTTATCCATACGTTAACTTTTATAATTAGACGACTTTACTTGGTGGGGCAATGGCATCAAAGGTTTTTGGAGTCAAAACTCCTTTCTCCGTTGTTTCAAGGAAACCCACAACACAACAGTCTTTATGGCTTCACAAGCTTCATAACCCAATGTTTGTTTCTTTGACTTCTCTGTCAAGCAGAGTGATTAGAAGGTCATGTAGAGGTAAAGCTCTGAAAGTGAGTTGCTGGAGTGTCGATGTAGATGTACTAGAGAGAAACAAATCTGAAAGTCAAATTTTTTATGATGTTGAGAATCATTTGACATGTGTCATGAAGTTTGGTGGTTCATCAGTCGCCTCAGCAGACAGGATGCGAGAAATTGCTGATCTTGTCCTTAGTTTTCCCAATGAGAGGCCTATAATTGTTTTGTCTGCAATGGGAAAGACAACAAATAAACTTCTAATGGTATTCATACTCTAGGTTCCTCTACCAGATTTCTTATAACTTCTTTTTTTTTCTTTTGTTAATAATTTAAAGTTATTATAGTTATTTTTTACTTAAGAAGTTATTATCCAATATAACCATGTGAATATCAGGCTGGAGAAAAGGCTGTGAAGTGTGGCGTAGACAATATTTCAAGTATTGAGGAATTAAGCTTTATAAACGAGCTGCACCATAGGTAATGCATGAGTTTCTTTTACCTTGTTCTTGAATTTGGCTAGCACTTAATTTGATATCTGGTCTCAAATGCACCCTGTTTTATGTACAGAACTGTGGATGAGCTGGGAATAGAAATATCTGCAGTTTCATGTAAGTTTCTCATTATCTCTCAAATCCTGGTATATTCATTCCTTCCTATTGATTATTACCTAGTGATTTTTTCATGTGTTTGACTCAACTTTCTCATCAACAGATGTTCATTAGGAATCACAATGCTTGAGCACTTTCATAATAAAACACAAAAGAAATTTGTGTTTTCGAATTTCACGTGTGAGTGCTCATACTTGGGGTGGAAATCTTGCACTAGGCAAATATTATTGGTCCATCTAATATGGCTGTCTTGTCCCCGTTAAATGTGCATATAAGTAATTTTTCTGTACTAAGAAGGCACCATTCAGTTTCAGAGTTGCATTTCAGCAATCTATTAGACAACAAATTTTTTACTCGGTTATTGCCATCCCGTCATGCTCATTTATTGGCCAACTATATGAAAGCCCATCTTTGAAATCTCATTATAAGTGAGGGGGTCAATGAAAAGACCTATTCAATTTGTTAAGCAATGATATCTTCCATCTTACAAAGACTCCTCTTTTAAGCAGCCCTATCATCAAACTAGAAGATCTCTGCTGTAGTCCTCATAAGCATTTCATGCTAGCTTACCAAAACAAAACAAACCCGAAAAACCTAGAAAAAAAATGGGGGAAAAATGCAGTGGCTTGATTTGGTCCTCTTCTACCTCATGCCAATGTTTTGGGACCCATGATTGCCTTTTGTTTTCTTAATGCATTGTAGAAATCCTCCTTGATAAGAACCAGCAATGGATCAAGAAGAAGATGAATGAATTTTATTGATTTTAATAGATGAATATGAATTACAAACCCTACTTTCTCTGTAGATGAGAGCCATGAGCTAAAAGCTCACACACACGAGCAAATGCTCACACAACACTCAGTACTACACACGAGCAAATGCTCACACAACACTCAATACTTTTCTTACAAAATGTCTAGCGACCTATCTCTAACAAACTTCCCTATTTATAGTAATACATAGAACTAACAAATAGTAGCTTCTTGAAACTTCTAGACACAAACTCCAAATATAAAAAACCACAGCATACACACTTCACACTAGTAACATATCAATTCCATCCCCTATAACATTGTCCTTTTCCTTAAGGACAGAATAAGATCACAGAATGACAGCAACTAACCAACTCTGCTGGTGGCAAACTGCAGTGCGTCTGGTAGATTATCCTCTGCTTCCCAAACACACCTTGAACCATCCGAATTTTCCTCTAACACCATTACACGAAGAGATTTGTTTGGACATTTATGATTAGCCGAAAATGGCTGATCACACTTGAAACACAACCCTTTGGCCACTTTTTTGTGGAACTCTGCATTAGTCAATTGATGTTGACCATGGGACTTGTGCCAACCATCACATTGTTGACCTTGACTACTCTTAGCAAAAGACAAAGCATTAGCATTAGCTGAAGCGTCATCATTTAAGAGCTGTTGTTGCTGTCCTTGAACACCTTCTTAAGGGTGATAACTTACTGCAGTAGAGTAATTGGAAGAAAATTGAATATGCTTCAGCCATGTAGTTGTTTGACAAGAAGAAGCAAAAAAAATGTCAAAGTGTCACACATCAGACCATGAAATCTTATTTGATTAATAGGTGAAACAAGAAAAATACCACAATTGAACTTACGTTTAACCTTGCACACCAACTCCATAGTGATGTTTAGGGAAGGAGGAGAGAGGGTATCTAATCGAATTTGAATTTTTGAACGTGCATCACCCAAGAAATATCCAAGCCGCTATAATTTAGATAAAGGAGGAACCAGTGACAACAAAAATTCAAAATCCACAATATATCGATAGATAGTGGAATGTTGACAAAGTTGAGAAAGACTTTTGTATGGATTAGCCATCAATAAGCCACAAAAATGTTTTAACATTTGCTCTTTTAATGTCAACCAAGTTAGATTCAATACTCCACGCCTAAGTAATTGCAACCAATGAATTGACTAACCTTGCATACACAAAGCTACTATGTTAACCTTCTGAGCATCAGGTGTTCCTTGTATTTCAAAGAACCACTCAGCCATGAAAATCTAGTGAACAAACTCTATTCCATCAAATATAGGAAGAACAAGTCAAATAGCATTGAAACAAGAATTATCAGTAATGTCGAGTCTAATCTCGTCACCTAATGATGATTGAACAAGAGAAGGATTGAGTTGGTGGTTTTCAATGCCTAGATTCTCCCCACTAAGTGGCTTTGTAGCATCAATTGTAAGATTCAAATCACTAATTTGTTGTTTTCCATGTAAATTGGAAACAAAGGATGAGGATCCGGCATGAACACGAGTGTTAGAAGTATTTTGACTCGCAATCCGAAAGTCTTCCATCATTTTCTGCATTTTTGCCATATTAGCTTGAATTTGCGAGACATTGCTAGCCACTTCTTCATGATCTTGCTCTAAGGAAGTCAAATGCTACTGATATTTGCTAAGTCACCATAAATCGTAGTCATGTTATTCTCCAATTCATCCACACGCACCTCTAATCGAGTCATCCTTTAACTAATCACAAGTAGATAGAAATTAATGTAGACAAAGAGCATTAGCGTACAAAAGAGAAGTAGTGAAAATTTAGAGAAATTCGATTCTAGAAGACAGCACCAATTGATAAGAACTAGCAATGGATCAAGAAAGAGATGAATAAATTTTATTGATTTTAATGGATGAATATGAATCACATATCCTATTCTCTCTGTAGATGAGAGTCATGAACTAAAAGCTCACACATACATGAGCAAATGCTCACACAACACTCAATACTTTTCTTACAAACTATCTTGCTACCTATTTCTAACAAACTCTCCTATTTATAGTAATACATAGAACTAACAAATAGTAGCTTCTAGAAACTTCTGAATGCAAACTCTTAATACAAAACACCACAACATACACACTTCACACTAGTAACATATCACTCTTGCAGCACATTTAGAAGAACTGGAGCAGCTATTGAAGGGGATTTCCATGATGAAAGAGCTAACTCCACGGACAAAAGATTACTTGGTATCATTTGGGGAGTGCATGTCTACGAGGATTTTTGCAGCATACTTGAACAAAATTGGTGTCAAGGCTCGCCAAGTATGTTGTTCCTCTTGTCACAGTTGTTGCCCCCCTCCTCTCTATCCATTCAAGTAAAATAATGCAGTTATATTGCTATGCAGTATGATGCCTTTGCTATTGGATTTATAACCACTGATGATTTCACAAATGCTGATATTCTGGAAGCAACTTATCCAGCTGTTGCAAAGAAATTATGTGATGATTGGATCACAGATCCTGCAATACCAATTGTAACAGGCTTCCTTGGAAAGGTAAGATGGGGTTGATGGTCTCATTTGCCAAACAAAGAATTATTTTCTACACAATAAAGAGTCCATACAATGTTGTCGGAGTAACACCAGTTGTAGTGTTCTCTATAGGGCTGGAGATCTGGTGCAGTGACTACACTTGGTAGAGGTGGCAGTGATTTGACAGCCACAACTATAGGAAAAGCATTGGGCTTGCGGGAGATTCAGGTCCATCGTTATCCTGATGCATAGGCTTCCAAAATTTGTCTAGTAATCTGCCCATGCATAATCTTTTCTTGATGAGCATGCATGTGTGTGTAAAAATAAAAGTAGCATACATGTGAATATGTTTTGTCTGAGCACTACTAAGACATGCACTTTTTACTTACCAAACAAAAGATGCCAACCATTGTTGCAGGTATGGAAAGATGTTGATGGTGTTTTGACATGCGATCCCAACTTACATCCACATGCAAAACCCGTCCCATACTTGACATTTGATGAGGCAGCTGAACTTGCATATTTTGGTGCACAGGTATATTCTAGTCACAGTAAAGTGTGCAAACCATGTTAGCTATCCATCCAGTGAGAACTGTAATGTTTTCTGGCGATTCTGTAGTTTGTTCCACGGCTTGCCTTCTAGGTTATTTGAGCAGTTTATAAGTTAAAGAAAGATAATAGAGAAGATGTCACCATGAGGTAGCCTTGTATTGGGCTTCATCTTGAGGTCATTTCAAGTTAAAGCAAGGTTAATTAGGAAGGAAACATGTTTTTTTCGAAAAGCAGATAGAACAAAAACATGACCAAACAAAAAAATCTGGAAGGAAAACATCTGTTAAGTTTGATTTGGCAAAGGCACAAAAATTTTATACAGAATGCATACTTTACTAAGTTATTTTGTTTCTTCTGTCAGGTTCTTCATCCTCAGTCCATGCGGCCTGCCAGAGAGGGTGATATTCCCGTTAGGGTAAAGAATTCATACAATCCCAATGCTCCTGGCACTCTGATTACCAAGTCAAGGGATATGAGTAAGGTCTGTTTTATCAGCAGTATCTCTGAAGGAGGTTGTTATTAGATGGTAATTGGAACCCTAAGAAGGTGCAAATCTCCTCTCTAACTGCAGGCAGTTCTAACTAGCATTGTCTTGAAGCGGAATGTCACCATGTTGGATATCGTCAGCACTAGAATGCTTGGTCAATTTGGTTTCCTGGCAAAGGCAAGTTAAGTCAATTGCATTGCTGCTCATCCTGTCTGACATTACCTGCTGATTTTTATCTCTTTCTTCTTCATACAGGTTTTCTCAATCTTTGAAGATCTGGGCATATCAGTTGATGTTGTGGCTACTAGTGAAGTCAGTATCTCTTTGACATTGGATCCATCAAAACTATGGAGCAGGGAGCTGATACAGCAGGAAAGCGTATGTCCTACACCCCATGTCTTATTCTAGTTATGCTGTAGATTGATGATAGTAAATGCTTTCTATAACCATCATTTCATGGCTTTGTATGATAGTGCGTAAAATCATGCACCAAAATTGAAGCTTATTAGTTATTGTTGTGGAGGTTGTGCAGATCATTTGTGGATATGCACTCATGAGAATGTATAAGTACTTAAAGTCAAAATTTATAGCAAGTTATTCTGCACTTTTTTCTCATGTCAATACTTCCATTACTATGTTTTATGCTTTAATTTTCTTGCTCAGGAGCTTGACCATCTTCTGGAAGAACTTGAGAAAATTGCTGTTGTAAATCTCCTACAGCACCGCTCCATCATATCACTCATTGGGAATGTTCAAAGGTCATCGCTGATACTAGAAAAGGTGTTTTGAGTCTCTACTTACTAGGCTTAGGTCTCTAAATCTCTTGTTGTCTCCTGCCACTCCCTCCATAATTGTAGTAGTGGAAACGTTAGGCCAATATGATCTGGTTATATCCTTTTTTGCAAACTGATTTTTTCGGTAATGTTCTGCCAGGCTTTTAATGTTCTTCGAACCAATGGAGTCAATGTCCAGATGATATCTCAAGGTGCATCTAAGGTATTAACTGACAAGCCCTTCACTTTGTTTATTTTGCACTAGGATAGGTTTTAAATTTACCCAGCAAATGCCTCTTTTGACCCATTACCACATTAAGTTTTAGTTTTGACACCCTACCAGTAGACCGCACTGGATGCAGGGTGGAATCTAGTAAAAGTTAATGAGTCTTTTCTCTCAAGCTTCCACTTTTTTGGCTTTAGCCACTTATAGTTCAGATAGTTATTGAGAGACGTGCACTGTCATGCTATATAGTGTTGCAAATAGCATTTTGCACATTGTGGTTAATTCTGTTCCATCTGACGGTCAATCAGGTAAATATCTCACTGATTGTGAATGATAGTGAAGCAGAGCAGTGTGTTCGAGCTATGCATTCGGCTTTCTTTGAGAGCAACCTTCCAGAAGTAAACTGGGAGCACATAAAAGAGAATGGTTTTATTCCTACTATATGATCGCAGGAATTACGGAAGACAAATCATGTATAACGGTACGTATTGGAAGGGGAATTTTTATGCTCCGACCTCAAGTAGTTCCAAGCAAGGATCAAGATAATTCATTGAACTGGTTCGTTGTTATATTAGTTATCATAAAGCAATTTTTTTGTGTTAGATGAATATGGAGCTTCCCCTCAAAACACGAAAAGGTGGAGCTAGCTGGATTTTAGATCCGAGAGAAGCAATATCTAACAAGTTCTGCATTGCATTTCAATTGGCATGCGGTTAGCTGCATGTTGAAAGCTATGCCCTTGGATTATCATCATTTGATGATTAACATAATTAGGATAAAAAAACTTCGGAATAAATTTTTACTTCCAATTTGCTGCAGTGCTAGTATATAAAGATTAATATATGTAGAGGGCTAAATCCATATTTGGGCTTTAAATCCAATAATCGAAATAAATTTGACTCTTTAGATTAAGGTAATTAAGGTAGTATAGCCTAAAAATTCAGCCTAAAAAATCAAGCCTATAAGAATTCGAGATAATTATTGTAGATTTGGCATAGTAGGTTTGGAATAAGTCATGTTGGATAGATCAATTTGATTTAACTTTTCTTGGTTTGGTTTATATTTAATAAAATAAGGTAATTTGGGCCTATATTCATAAAAGATGTCAATCTCAAGTCTATTAATAGAAAACTATGATCCATCAAATCAAATCAAATCAACTACCATTTCATATTGGTACTTCCTTCACTTTCCCATTTGAACAAGAGAGAAAACCTCATTAAAGTTGCTATTCTATTGAGATCTTGTTTTAAAATTCAAACACTTAAACATATCAAGAATACCATCTCGTTTTTTATTGATTGTGGAGTTTGATGTTACCACATTTATTTACTTGTCACCTTACGTGTTAGAGTTTATTAAAATTGACTACTCATTTTCTTTAACCTATTTCTCTCAATCATTCTACTCATGTAAATCAAATTATTTTCTCAATCATGTGAAGTGTGATCTATCATGCAATACACATGTGACCCTTATAACTAAACACTTGAATCCACAATATACTTATATAGTAGTGTTCATGGAAACCTTTTTCATAGCTCTGGAGGCTAATGGTTTAACTAAAGAAAGGTATTCATCATTCGGATCATATATGTTTAGACGCTTGTATTTGGTATGTTTCGGTAAATGTTGTAATACGAACCATTATTGTATGATTTGGCCTCAATTACAATCACATATAGGAAGACGTGAGTAAAGATTTTGAAGGATAGAAGTTAGGGATGATTGATCTTTCAGGCTAAACCAAGGGTGCCTGTGTTTTGATCCTCACTTTTGTTAAGGAAGTACCAATTGGTTAACGGACGTTTGGAGGCACAAGAGAGTTGACACAAAAGAACACGAGAATGTTGAATGTATGACAACACGTTTCTGTTCAACCAGGTTGGACAACGTAGATATGGAGACACACACCGAGACTAAGACACGACATGACACAAGATACGCAGCTGTTTTGAGAAAAAATAAAGGGATGAAAAATGGCTGCTTTGTAACAAGTGCAGAAATTATATACAAAGATATAATAATCATATTAAAGCACATGGTATTTACTAAGTCAAAAATTATACATACAACTAAAAAAATTAAGAAAGGAAGAAAAAATATTCATTAACAATTTTAAAAATATATAAAAGAAAAAAAATGTACATACATTATAAATGCATTTATTATAATGATCTAAAATATGTCAATAGGAATTAATTCACTTGGAAAATGTGGTCATATAGTTACCAAAAAACAAACAGGGACTTATCTACAAAGAAAACAATTATTTGAATTTTTGCATAGACAAAACAAAGAAATATTGCTAGATATGTTGATTTGATAAGAATGATGTACCAATTCAATTTGAGTTAATGGAAAAAATAATCAAAATTGTTTACATTTGGAAACATGCTAACTTATCCTTATATGAGAAAGAAAAGATAAAAATAGATTAAGTTTACTGTTAGATTTGATGTTTTTAAATTGGATTATTATAATACATGGTATAATTGCTTTTCTTGATAAATGTAGAGGTATAATTATAATTAAAAGATATGGAGTCAAAAATAAAACGTTCTTAATAATATAGATAGATAACAATAGATAGTCATATGATATAAAAAATAATAGAATAGATAATAACAGTTAATATCGAATAGTTATATATAAAAACAAATATAGATATGACTATATGTTAAAAAATTAAAGTCGAACAGTCTTCTATTCCCTTAATAATAATAATAGATAGATAGATAGATAATATAATAATGATATAATAAATTATATCTATTACTTTTAAATAGTTATACATGAAAATAAATATATGTATAACTATTTATTAAAAAAATGAGTTGAATAGTCTCTTTTTCCCTTAATAATATATATATATATATATATATATATAATGTAGAGTAGATAATAATAAAATAAATGGTAGTAGTTAATTTTGAATAGTTATATATATATATGAAAACAAACATATGTATGTCTCTATATTAAAAAATTGGAGTCAAATAGTCTCCAATTCCCTTAATAATAATAAATATAAATATATATATGTTGTGATATTCCATATGTAAGAATCTAAGTTAATCTTATGCATTGAATCTTAAATTTTTCAAAACAATATAACTGATGAGCACATAAACTATGCATCATGTATTATAACATTTCTAACAGCAGAACTAGAAATCATACAATAGCTAAACGTCAAATAAAACTGAAATTAAGAATACATACTTCTTGAATATAGAAACAGTATGTAGCATGAAAATTTGGTGACCCAATATCATCATTATTTGTTCGTATATTCGTCCAAAGCTCAAGTTAGGGTTGGTTTCTTGAAGCGTTTATGTTTATGTTGAGGTATAAAATTTAAAACAGTGAAAAAGATTTCCAAAATGTTAAACACGGATGATGTCGGATACACGTGTCATTAACATTTAAGTAAAACTAACGAGGTATGTACAAACGATGAGTGCGAAAAAGAAATAAAAACATTATAAGCGATATATCAAATAATTAGTAAAAGTTAAATCTGTTTAAAGACGAATATTATTCTATACAATCACGTGATGAAAACATTGACCTCATTTGATAAAATAAAATCTCATAATTCTATTATTTTATCGGAAAAGTTGGACAAGGTAAATTGAAGTGAGATAAAAGTGTATAGCGGAGGGTAACTAAGATGTAATTAAAGTGAGATAAAGATGGGTAATGAAAAGTTGAAGGGCGATTAAAAAATATAATTGAGCCTAAAAGCATAATTAAATTATATGTTTTTTTATACATTTTATTCTTTTAAAATCGATTAAAACATCGAAAAAATCATCTCTTTAATATAAGTAAATAATATTAGAAAACAATCATTCACATTATGAATGTAAAAATAATTATATAGAAATTACTTTTAATTCATTATCATAAATACATTAAATAAAAAAGAAAAAATAACCTTAATGTCTTGAAAATACCATAACGATATTTGATAATTTGAAATACTTCCTTTATTTCAAAGTCATTTTTCCATATTCCTATTGAGCTTGACTCCATCATTGACCACGACAGTGACAACGCTTCTCTCTCTTTCTACTTCCACACCCTAAAACCATGGATGTATTTGGTAAACAGTGTTCTATCATACTTTCTTTTTCTCTTTGCAATATTTCTAACGGCCAGGTTCCTAATTATTAAATATTATTGTAATAATTTTAAGAAATTGCACTTTACAAATATTAATGGCTCTAGTGTGAAGTGATAGTTGGAAATGGCTGTGGTGTTGGACCTTAATGGGAACGATCAATAATTATGAGAGATTAAAAGTCATATTTGATATTTAAATTTTATATATTTTTATAATTTATTATCTAAAATTTAAAAATACTAATTTGGTAATTGAAATTTATTTATTTTTATAATTATTTACTATAAATTTATACATTTTTTAATTTCTTATGTCAACTTTATCTATCTTTGTAAGTAATAATTTTGCTTAATTAATAACGATCAAAAAGTTTATCGGTAGAAAAGTTAATTAAAGGTTGGTAAAGTTGATTATTAAATGTTACGTTTATACATTGCATCTTCAAATTACTGTAGTAAGATTTATTTAAAAAAATAAAAAAAAGGTAAGATTTTTAATAATTACTTAATATAAGTAGAAAATATATCCATCCAATAGATATATAATATCAGGCTTCTTATCGCTCGAAACCCTAACCCTAACTCCAACTCTCTAGGGTTCAGCTTTTCCCAGCTTATCTGTCCCTCACAGATACCCATCAATGGCTTGCACCATCGACTTCCGTTCTCTCGATGAAGGCTTCGGCGGCAAAACCTACAAGCGCAAGCGCGAGGTAGCTTCTACTGCCGCTGCCGCTACTGACACAGCCGACGCCGCTATGGAGATCGACGCCGACACCATCCCTCCACCGGCAAAGCGATCAGCAATCCCGTCTTTGGAGAATCCTGACAAGCCTGTCTTCGGAAACCCTACCTATGATGGTGTGATCGCTGGAAAGGTCTCTGGAAGGAACTGGAAGCAGCCAAAGCACCGTGCGTCGGCGAGAAAAGTGAGCGTGCGGAGGACAGCGTTCGAGGAGAGAGAGAGACAGAAGGAAATAAAGAGAGCCTATAAGGAAAGAATGACGGAGTTGAAGGAGACGATTAGGATGAATAAGGTGGAGAAGAGGAAGAAGAGAGAGGAGAGAGAGAAGAAGAAGCAAGAGAATATATTGAAGTCGGGTACGAAGCTTCAGAAGATTACGAACCCTAATACGTTGAAGAAGATTGCTAAGTCTAAGCAAAGAAAGTTGCTTAAAGTTGTTCCTGATGAATTGGTTAATAAGAAGAGAAATTAGGGCTTTTAGATTTTGGTGCAATCTGTGGCTTTTAATGTCTGTTTTATTACATCTTTTAAAGAGGAAATTTTGTTTCGAATCTAATGTTAGCGAATATGTTCAATATATATCATAAATGAGTGTTCTATTATTCTAGGTTTTGTGCTTACTCGGTTCAGTAATTTTGCGATTCTTGTTAATTTGGGTATTCATTCCGTGCTAAATCTGTCTCTGAAGTTGCACTTGTTCATGGAAAATGTTTATCAAGCTAGTAGTGTTGCAGTAATCAATAGCGATTGTGATTACTGATAGGAACGGTAGTAGGTGCAAGGTGTTGATTTTAGCCTTTAGTGGCTCGGGGCTGGTGGTGGTGGTGGTGGTGGTTTTGGTTGCCAAAGTGGAAGAAATATGATTTCCTCTGGTGTAGATCTTGTTAAACATCATAATGATTTTTATTGTATCCAGTTTACATATGTACTATCATATTGCTGGATCTTGTTTCTCGATTAAGCTTGGGTTCTAACTATTTATTTGTGTTGTATTAGGAAATGCAGCTTCTAGTTTATATTCATATGTTTGATGATGATCATATGATTGTTTTTTCTAGTATATCTACTTATGTGTTGGATACTCTGTATTGTGTTGGAAGGAGACAGGGATGGGACAGGGACACCATCCGAAAACAGTGAAACTTTACCCAGAACTGGAGGCAGAGAGATTTATCTTCTATCGCAGTGTACCATTGCGGGAAACTTAGTGGTGTTGATTATCAAGTTTGGTATTGGTCCCTTTCATTGAGGGTGTTGGCTTTTTCTTTTCTGGTACTGGGACTTCAAAATGATCTGTCTGCAGATAAATACTAGGTCTTGTAGTTGGAAGTGTTGTGCAGTTGATGCAAGTTTGTGTCACTAGGCATGGTTTTCTGGAAACAGTATGTTCTGCTTACCCAAGTGAGAATTCGATTTGTTTGTTGTAGTAGCTCTATTGTTCGAAGCTTCATCTGCACTATTGATAACTTTGTCCTCATTGTTGAGTGAACATGGCAAAGGATGGAATTGCGGTGGCATATGTAATGAAGATGGGCTTTGTTCCAGATCACGTAGACAATGGATAATTGTTTAAGCCTCAGGCCATGCACTATAATGGAGCAGGGGTCGTGTGCACTGAGCAAGTGTTGAAGCATATGTGAAACTATGGGTGTTTAATCTTCAGGCTTGTTTTGTGGGGAGTTTCCTGAGAGGGAGTGGGAATCACTAGACATTGGGCTGTTAAGGACTTTTTGAGTGTGTTGTTGATCACAACTCCACATATGAGGGGGTTGGAGCTTGCTCTGATCTTAGTGTGTGCTAGTTATGAGGTCATCCAGGTGAATTTCTTTCTGCTTTTTGCCTCCGAACCTGTGGAAATATGGGTCGTGGTTAATGCTTAGGCCTCTTCCGCCAAGAAGAAGAGACCAGTGTGTGTTTGTAGCTTCTTTCTTGATGTAACTGCAGGGAGGACTCACATCAAGTAGGGATGCCTCTTCTGCTTAGATAGAGAAACCATGGGTGTGTTCTGTATTCTTTTGTCTGGTGTTCCAAATCAGATCCATCCCTACTGCAGCTTGTCCTCCCAACTGCTCCCAGGAGGAGCACAATATGTGAAAATCTCACCATCCTTCAATTCTATTGGCATGTAGTCTTAACGGCTCCTATGCGGTAAAGCAGAACGCTTGGCGAGTACTGTTTATTTTCCCATTGCTATCTCCAGAGGTATGAAACCTAAATGTGCGAAGATAGCTCAACCAGCAGCTCAATGTTTTGCTTTTACAGAATAAAATCTTTTCAGTTTCTTGTGATATTATTTTTGGTAATTATAGATTATTGTGATATCCACAGGTAGACATAGAAAGGAATAAGAATTAGGAAGTAAGAAACACAAATCATTCCTGCCTTAATTGCCCTCGATTCTCAAAATTTCGCGGGCATCTCTGTATTATGGTTACTCTACCATACATGTTGTCGCTGGGGACCACGAAAAAAAATATCCTAGAAAATTTGTGATTTCATTTGAACGGAGACACGGATGAACGGGGTTCATGGTGGTTAGGGGATGTGTACCATACTCCATAGGGTATGGATCCAGAAAATTCAGAACTAGAATCTAGACCATGATGTCTTGGGTATCTTATAAAATAATATACGTTCTAGAGTTGCTTTGATACATATGATGATTTTATTTTCCAACGTATTTTTAGTTTAATTATAATTAGTTATTCATGTAAATCATCATGGTTGGCTTATAATTTATTCGGTTTTTAATTTTAAATAATAGGAAATACAAATGTTATGAATTTCAATAAAAATAATAATAAAATGCAACAAGCGAAAAATGTGATACTTGAATTAAATGGGAGGTTTTTGAGATATGACTATTTGATCGAGTGCCAACCTAAATAACAAGTTATGGGTCTAGCGATGTGAGTGAATCAAAGTCAAGTTTTAGGTTTTTAAGTTCAAACTTTACTCAAAAATCTTAGAACTTAATGTACTAAGTCTAAAGTGTTATTTAGCAAGTTTAAGCTCTGTTGAATCAAGCCCATTTAGCCACGATTGTTGTTTTCTAATCGAATTTTAATTAGATCTTAAATTAGTCTCAAATCTATCAAAACTAAATATAAACCGACAAGCTTATGTAGTCAAAATGGTACTAATTTGAACTCCGTTAAATTAGCTATATAGGTCGCTTGAACTCATGCTTGGTTGGATCATAATCAAAGTGAACTTAAGTGAATATTAAGCCGACTTTGAGTAACATGCAAGTTTATTTGATTTATTGCCATTTATAATTAAGTATCGTTAAATTTCCTTTATATCTTTATGGTATCATAAAAGTTACTTTTAAAGCACCCTATATAGATTAAGCAATTTACAAACTTGCAAGATTATCTTACTCATTGTGCACTGCTTGCAAAATTAATAAGTATATTCCACACAAGAGTTTAATATACACATAAAACTGTATAAGCTAAAAGGGTTTCTCTTGTTGCTACACGATGCATATTTATTTTTAATTCTAGTAGACTCCTCTCTGGTATGGACGCTCGCAGAACTCGCCGCCAAGATCATCACAAGCCTCTGCTGAGAAGACACTGCCAAAAGGTGTTTCCATTTAGGCCCTCGTTAATAAGGCAGAAAATTTAAAATTTAAACCCAAAAAGTTATGAGAAAGAGAGAGATAGAGATCATACGTTTTGGGACCATCATAATCCAAGTACTCCCTGTCAATGGATTCAACAGCAATGTTTATCGCGGAGTTGATTCTAGCCTCGGGTTGAAGCTTCACTTCAGGATAGATGTCTGCTAGACACGCTTCTCCACCTATTGTTTCACAAGCTTCAGCAGGGAATACTCTGGAAGAACAAATGTTTGCGAAAAAAGCTATTATTAGAGTCAAAACAAGTGATATAACTTGAAATTAAGAACTTTTAGGTGTAATTACGAGCTAGGGGAGTTGTAATTGACAGAAACTGCAGCCGCTTTGATCCGGGAGCCCCGGGTGAGACGAGCAGCAGTTGAACTTAGAGGAGGACTGGCCGGCTGGACCAGGTTCTTCGGTGGTGTAAGGGGGAGGACGGGTGGTGCCATGCTCAAAGCTGCCTGCATTTTGAATGGTAGGGGTGTTTCTCTGCTATGAACTTTGGATGGTATGGAGTTTGCTGTAATTAGGAGTTAATAAATTAAGCATTAATTTATAGCAATTTGGGCGCCTAAAAGGCAAAGATATTTGTGGGTTATGGATAAGGGTTGGTCGTCTCTAAGGCCATAAGGAGAAATGGACGAGTTTTAGAGGGGTTCCAATCATACCGAAGATATTTATGGCTGTCTCGGAAAAAATCTCTATCCTACCACTTTTGATGCAAATATCTTGAATGAGTAAGCAGGACACGTGCATGGGAAAACAGCCCGTGTGGGATCAGGATGACTTTTCTTTTCCGGCCGACATGTTGGTTTGGTCCCTCCACTAGATACTAGCTAGAGCAAGAGAAATTACCGTGGAGATGGGAGTTTAGGCAGGACATCTAGTCTAATCACCCATTAGGAGTGAGGAGTAAGCATAGCAATCTACAGTATCCCTGGAATTTAATTAGACGCTGCATGATTGAATAGATTTTTAGGATAGGCATTAGGGCAAATTTTGGTTCCAAATTCTTAGTAACAGACAGATGGCTAACATATTCCACCTGCAAAAGAAGTTATTTAATGTAGTTAAATTTGATAATTATGATGGAAATCCAACAATGTTCAGGTGATACTCTCCAGACAATTCATATTGTGGTTTGTATTTGTAGTATTCTTTTTTCTTTTTGTTAAAATTCGTTGCATCTGAGTGATTCATTTTTAAAAGCAATATTCACGTATAATTTGAATATTATGGTTTTAAGTATGAATAGTTAATAATATTGTAAAATAAATAAAAATTTAAAAAGCTGTGAAGGCATGATTCTAGGAGGATTCAATCATATAGCAGATTTTCAAATTGAAAGTTATGGGAAAACGTAATTACAAAGCAAGGCCGCTCACGGCTCACCCTATCGGTTTATTTTGTGTGCACAACTCTTTTGCCGATGAGTTTTACTGCAATGTTCAAGAATTGCATTTTGACTATGAAATTCATGGAAGATTGCATTAGGTCCACTAATAGGAATTTCGGCGATCCATCAAAATCAAAGATTAAAGATCACTGGGTGGGTCTAAAGGGAAAATTCACTCTTTTTATCTTATTCCCAAATCGAGAACTTCTGGCCGAGAACCATATTTTCCCTCCTTAATATAACTCTCCGGCTCCAACTACATATAAGGTCGGAGTTATCTAAAGCTTACCACGTCGGATTATTTTTGAAGATGTTACATTGGAGGAGATGGGGCTTGAGCCAGGACTAGGGAAGCGAATCATTAAAAATGCAATAGAAGAAATGGATTTTGAAAATCAGTAAGGCATCTCCATATAATATATAATGTTGAAAGGTAACAAATAATACAACTTTTGATGCGGCATCTGGTATTCTACCATAAGTTAATCAAAGCTGTGGCACATTTAAGAAAAGTTGGTCGGTTAGTAATAGAATAGAATACATTTGTGTAGAACAAAAGGCACACGAAAGCTGTGACATCTACACGTCCATAAAGACATCAAAAATGGAAATGGCGCATTCATAGTGAAGCTTCAACACAAGGCCCTTACCGCTGTGACTTCCTCCAAAACAAATATAGCTGGAATCCCTTATAAGCAGTGCTCTCGATCACTACTAACTCAGACCATTGCGAAGGGAGGACTCCACACCTTACGGCAACTTTTGGCCCAGGCTATCTCTATAAGCTTCTAATGGCAAAATTGAAGAAGCAGTGGTGGGGCATGCTACACTGCTAGAGAGATGCTCAGTGCATATTTGAGGCACTTGGAAGAGGTGGCTTTTTATGCTTCAGATTTTAGTGAATGCCTCACACACACAAGATCGTCCAATTTGTTTCCATCCATTTTGTACACAGAGACGCCTTCCATCTGAACAAAATGATCTTGTGCTTCCTTTCTTAAACTTTTGAAAGGCATGATTTCCCATTTACCGTAATTGGAATTTTTCCTGACATCACTCATATCCGGAGATCCCGATACTTGCCCATCGTTTTCAGGGTTGGCATCACCCCAGACCTTACAGCTGCCAAACTGTCCCAAACCACCAGTCTGACTCCTCTTTAAGCGCAGAGCAGCAGAGTGGGCTCTGTTTATCATTTCACGACTTGGCACATCTGACCAGTCTTGCTTTCGGTGTGATCTCATGGGAGAATGGATTCTAATAACCTGCCAACAAAAAAGATTCTCCGTTATACATGAAGCAGATTACACATTGAATTTAGTTTGGTATGCAAATATTATGAAAGTTGTCTATTCATACACCGAGGCATTCTAAAAGCTGATAATAAGCCCGTCCTTGTAGTGGGTTATGGCCTTTCCTCGGTGTAGAGAAGTACCGAGTCCTGCAAGGAAGAAGAAAAAACAGATATGCTGAGCATCAAATGCAAAGTCAGCCTGCCAAGTAGAAAACACCTTCCTGACCTTCTAACATCATTTATTATAACCAAAAGTTTGCAATGTCAAATATTATTGTAGCAATTGAAGGCACTATTGGGTTATAACTGGTGATTGACAAACAATAATAGCACTTGACCCTCAATAGCAGCGGTTGACAACCACAGAAATTACTAATGGACAATAAGAAAATTTATTTCCTCTTTTAAAAATAGATATATTTTGCTTCATTTTTTTATGCACAATTTCTGCAATTATTTACCATCACTGTCGGCTGTCTACTGCCACCTATGCCTCCCATCATCACTTGCCAAAGAGAACTGCTACTAATCGCAACCGTTTGAGATAAATACAATAATATTCGATTTGATGATTCTAAAGTTTTTACATAACAAATATCAGAAACAAAATCTTTTAAAAACATTTTCCGTTAAAAAAACATATCCCGTGTAGACATGGACCAAGAAAGTCCACAGATACTGTATAGGTAACATCCATCAGTACAACTTTAAACTGCTCCACTCAAGATAGAAGTAAAAGGAACCGATTCAAAGCAAATAAAGGGGACCAATATAACACAAACATAGGAATTTTCAAACTTAACTAGGATGACTGTGCCAGAGCTAGAGTGGCGATATCGCATAGAACTTCATAATGGCACTCATCTAACATGCTCCAATTACCATGTTAGAATTTGACATATAGGATCTACAAGCACATACAGCAACATCCAGGTTGAACTTACCATTCAGTGTACCCAGGGTCAACTGTGAAACCATATATATCAACAATGTCGCACATGGAAAGTGCTAGCTCAATAGACTTCATTCCAGTCCCTTTTGCACCTCTACGTAGTACAATCCCTTGAAAAAGATAAACAGGATTTGGAATACTCTGCAACAAAAAATTAGTGATGTTTGACTAGACAGTCAGAAGAATACAAAATTCGTCAGATAATTTTTTTCAGTAATTTTGTCAGGTAGTGTTGATCACAAAGAAATTAAAGAGAAATTTTTTTGAGTTATTTTATCATGCACATAGATGTCTCCAGTTTCACATAAAAATTCCATTTCAGTTAAAACACCTACCTTAATCATTGCATTGAAGTCTCTGTGAGTTACACTTTTTATTATAAGCACCTCATCAGCTGCAAAGAAAGATAATTGTGAGTAACAGGAACAGCACTATAAGCAAGAATCCATGGTTGAAGTAAAATACCAGTCTGATATCAACTAGGATTCTAATGCAATCTCATCCCACCCAGTCAAATAAGGAATTATCCAACAGGCCCAATTGATTTCTAGAACACAACAAAAGATAAAGAAATCTTTAATCAGGAAAGCTCTTCTACTGAAGTTATTCATTCAATTCATACTTCTTCACATGATAACAGATTTATCCAATTACTTTTAAAAATACAAATCTACTACCACCTAGAGAAGTTTTGATCTTAAGTCAAAGCTACTAAATTACGATTCCTTGGTGCCTATCAATTCAAATGCCAATAAAATTTATATTTTGACCTCAAATGACATGAAAATATTAAATTGATTTCTACAAACTAGCAATACTTGGTTAACTGTATAATATCCAAACTGTGTCTCAACAAAATTTATGTTATTGGCCAAAAATAAATAAATAAATTTATGTTCCCCTAGATCTTCAAATTCTTGATATCCATGAAAAATCCTTCCATTTTACTCATTTATGCCCCTCATTCAATTAACTAGACTGAAAGGTTTCTGACACTGAATTCATAAGATGTTGAACTGGAGGGTCCTAACGTTTCCATGAATTCATATTAAAATTTAAATAGCCATTACAGAAGGCATATTAATTCTGAGAGTCAACATAAATAAATGATTATAGCATACATGATCCCTTAAGAATTTCAACCATGTTACGTGCAGCTCCACGAACTACAAGCCGGAAATCTCTCTTGAGGCCAACATATTTGGCATATTTCTGTTCATTGGAAAGAGAAGGATAAGCATAATTTGATATTTCATGATAACAACTATGAAATGACTATATTATGCTTAAAAAAAAAAGCGAAAATAACAGTCGTTTATAAATTATATAGTAAGCTTTACAACATTCATGCATGAAATGAAGTTATAAAAGAGGGGTGGAGTGAGGCTATAGTCATGAAGTGAAAATGAGAAACAGATAGATAGGCTACCTCGTTAACTGGAGCCTCATTATCTCTAATAACGGCATCATGGCTATCTATCTCTTTTCCAAATTGTGTTTTTAACAGATCCCCAGAGTTTCCAACAACTGCACAGGTGCGGAATTGCCGGGGATGGAAGGGAGGTGTTGCTGGTAAAAGGAGATTTAGGTGTTCCTCACAAAGTGTCCGATTGTAACATTTATCCGCACCTCTGCAATCAAAAGAAATAGAATGCAGAACTTTGTGGTTACTATGCTCAGTTGATCATCCAGTTAAGATTAGATGGGCAAAGGCACAGAATAGATATCAGGTGGATACTTACAGTTGCGCTATTCTTTTTGCTGCATATTCTAACCATCCATCTGGCCGTGCATCCAGGTATTCTCTTGTAAGCACCGTGGTCATGTTACGGTACTACAAACAGAAATATAAGGCTCATACTTTTGTCCTCAAAATGCAACCATACATGCATATTGGAAAGTTACTAACCTGTTCCCACAACAAAATTGCTTCACAGACATCATACTTATACTCCAAGGGCTCAAAAATCTTGAACTGTTCATTGTACTGAAAGTGAAAGCTACAACCATTAGAAAGTTAAGCAGACACATCAAATACAGATATTCAAAAGTCAAGACATCAAACCATGAGCAAGTGCAAGAATGGAGAATTATACCCAGGTACTGTTTGTGCCCTCCGGGAACTTTAAAATTACATTGCAGTGGTCAATTATGTGTGCAGTAAGTCCAAGCCCTCTGTTTGCCTATAACCAAGCTTGAGTCAGCTAAAGATGGAAAAGATAGCTTCATCTCTCAACTCTTTCTTTCTTTATAATCTCGAAATATAAGCACATCTTATATTAACAACTCTGAGCTCATAATTGGATCGTGAATGAAGACATACCATTCCAATCACACACACCAAAAACAAAAAAAAAAGGAAACCATTTTCAAAGAACCAAAGCATGAGAATAAAGAAAGAGTTTATTGAGCATTAAACAAAAGGGAAAAATTCAACATACATCACATAAATAATCAACCCACTTCAGCCAACCACAAGTTAACAACCTAGGACAGTGTTGATCTAAGAAGACTTCAATCACATCTTGAATTGACTCAATGTACAGCATATAGCTAATAAACCCACTTATTGTTGCAAGAGTAATACCGCCAAGGACAATCTTTTGATCTGAGAAGACTTCAATATCCATGTACTTACTTCAGAAAAATCTTGAACGTTTGAACTACAATACCAAAATTTCATATAAAGACCTAAAAAACACTTCAATAGCCTGGATAAATTAACTTTGTGTACATTTGATTCGCAGGGAATGCAAGAAATATTTTCCAAACTTTATAATGTTGCTATAATCTAGTCTTTACAAGACTGGAGTATTATCTAAAATCGGTTAACCTAACCAGTGGCTCCTAGTGATAAGTGGTGGTCAGAGGTAATAGTAGCGACCAACAGCAAATAATAATCAAAATGATTCCTCTTTAATTATTAAAAATCACTGCCGCAATTTTTGTTAACATTTTCTGTAGGTCTACCCTCCAACGCCACCATGATACCAACATAATATATCAAGGGAAATGATATTTGCACACCCAATAATAAAAAAAGAAAAAGAAAAAAGTTATATAATATCTCCCCATTAACTATTGCAAATACAAGATTAAAAATAATCCCTGAAAACAAATGTGCCCTTAATCCAGATTCTATAAATTTGGAATTATATAACTCATCATAAAAATATTATTTAAACCCCAAGCAGAAGCATGTCAAAGAACTAGGACTTCAACCAGATGCATATTTATTGAGAGAGATGCCAATCAATATAAACGGAACTCAAATCACAGAAGCAACTAAACCAATCCAGTCATGCTCCAATCAAATACGCTAAACTCACTATCACAATCAATGAATAACAAAATGCCATATCCTTTTCTAAATTCAACATACTCAACTCAAATCACATAACTGGCTCAATTGAGCTCAAACAAATTTGAAAAATCACGAACAGCAACTAGCTAGCATGTTCAAAGAATTCATTAAATTCACGATGCTCGAATCATATAACCAAATAAACCGGATCCATCAAGCTCAAATCAAATCTTATGAACACTGAATCGCTAAGTAACTGACAATATTCAAAGATTTTTACCTAAATTCAACAACTTGAATCACAGCCAAGTTAATTAATTCCGTTAAGCTCAAATCAGATCACGTGGAAACAATCTTATTGATCTCCAAAGAACTTCCCCAACACGACCATTTTAAACGAGATTCAGTAGTGATATTTTAAAGTGATATCGAAATCGTTTAATGAAATGATCAAAATTATCGCACTAACCACACATTGTTGTAAACTTGACTGAAAATGGGACAGAACGCGAACTTCTTCTCTGCTGACAACCGAATTTTGATTGCCTGTAAAGAGAAATAAGGTTAGATCGAATCTAAGTAGAGATAGACACAGGGAGACACAGAGATAGAGAGAGAGAAGGGTGGAGTGAAGGTGTGGGAGAGTAGCTACCTGCGAAGAAAGAAGACTGGATGATGAAAACGATGAGAGAGAAAAATGCGGCGGCGCAAACTAGGTGAAGAATCGCCGGTCTCCGGTTGTTACCGGCGGAGAGAGAGTGCTTCGAAGGTCGCATTTCTCAACCGACCACCACTGTGACCGCCAGAGAGCGAGAAAGAGAAGATCATGGATTCGATTTTTCCCTGTCGTGTGTTTAACGACAGCGTTTTATCACTGTAGTTTACTTTGCCATTTCTAAAGTTTTTTCACCTTGTAATATTTTCTTTTTTTTCTTTTAGTTTGTTCTTGTTAGTGTTTTTATTCATTCTGCTCTTTTTGTCATAATATTTTTATTCTGCTTGAGATACAGTATTTGGTAGATTTTGTCTTGATTTTGCTTTAAAAAATGTTTTGGCAATTATGTACAATTATTTTATATAACTTAATTAAAATTAATAATGTAAAACTGTGTTATAAGGCTGATTAAAGATAGTGAAAATGATAGAAACGAACAAAAAAAAAAAAATAACCGCGGTGGCATTGCCACCATAATCTAGAGGCAAACATCTAATTTGCATCCAAGTGCTATCAAAGTCGTGTGGATTATCATTCATGTTGCCAAGGCCGAGAGTTGATCGGAAATGAGAAGATTATGGGTCGAGCATCAGATGGGATGAGCAAAAATATTAAAATATAATCTATCTTTATATCTGTATTTTTTAATTTAAAAGTTTGAGATTTTTTTAAAATATATATTTCTTCCCTCATATGCAGATTTATTTTTTTTAATAAATTGATATATTCTTTAAAAAAAATTATACACTTTCATTCGAAAAACATGATCAAATGCTATATGAACAAAGTTGGACAGAAGTTAAATTAGTGGCCACTGTTAATTAAAGTTAAAGGAGTAATCAGATCGGATTTATAATAATTCAAATCTAAAAACAATAGTTATCACAATAATTATAGAGTACGATCTCTACCTATTTACGTTCACATAGAAAATAGTACAAACTACAAACCAATTTAGTGAAAAGGCTGGTAATTAATTGAGTTCACGAAGAAACCTGATTAAGTTGGGTCATTTAACATTTTATTTAAATGTATATATTTGACATTATAATGCTTATTGTGATTGTCATGTATGGGCCACCACAATTTGACTCCATTATAGCATTATATTTGACTTGAATGAAATATGAATCACATAATATTTGAAAAAGTAGAATAAGAAAAAGACTATAATTGTGTCATTATAAGTGAATAAAAAAAGAAAACAAGATGGTTAGTCAATACAATTAGATCTTAATATATCCAATCAATGCCCTCCACAAAAGTGAAGATATTTGGTTGTAACTTGTGATAATAAATTATTGCATAATTTTTGTAGTATTGAATAAAATAAAAAATTTTATCTCATATTTAGTACATAACTTTATTTAGTGATTTAACAAAAATTAAGCTGATAAATTGAATAAAATATCCAAATTTTATCTCTTCTACACCATAATACAAAAATAAAATTCATTAAATAAAAACAAAAAATATATTATATTGTCGAGAATACCTATTCATGTTATAGTATTGAGTTAATTAATATTATTTTTATTAAATATTATAAAAAATTATTCATTTTATAATATAATTATTAATTTTTTAATATAAATTTTATATTTAATACTATACAAACCAAACGTAATACAATAATTTTGTACTGTATTGTCAGTCATTCTTATACTTATTCTATTTAATTCCTTTTATCTAATCTAATCCTTCTAATCAAATGTTATCTAATAATAAAAATTTTAGAGCAAGCGGATTGATCCTTAAATAACCGTTATACTTCAAGTTACCTATTTACTCTCTATTTAATTTTACTTAATAAAAAAAAATATTAATATAGTTTATAAAATCATAAATAATTAATAAATTCATCAATTCACTATCTCTTATTAATCTTTTACAATCCCAAAATTCACTTTTTCCACTTTCTTTTCTATCTCTCCACACAATATGATATTTATTCCCATGATCTCTTTAATAATTTCTCTCTTTTTCTGTTTTCTCTTCCTCCTATTTTACATGCGTATATTGCATGGCCAAAATTCAGATTATGATGAAATATAACCATGATAATGATTAATGTCTATATGCATGAATAATTTATACCCGTAATCCTAATTTGCTAGTAAGTAAGAAATTAAAAGATTTAAAGTGAGTATAGATAGGAGAAAAAATAAATCTATATTAATATTATTTAACAAAAATTATGATTTTTTATTGAATAGATAATTATAAATATATAAATTTAATGTTATTTAATCTACATAAACATCGTCAATGCATCATCCATTAGTATCTATACGAGTCTTTTTATTTTGCTATAACAATTTTTTTTTTTCGAAAGTCCTAAAATTTTCGAAAATGCCAATTTAATCTTACACTTTTTCAACTTGTATACTATCCATTCTATTGATAGAAGATTTTAGATATAGATTTCCTCAAGTCCATATAAATCTAAAGAGATTGTGAATCGATCTGTTCCGACCCATTAACGACCTCTTTTAGCCCTAGCTAACCTATTCTAATCTATGACTTCCATGAATGAAGCTCCCAATCCCACAAACCAAACGCTGCCTTATGGCCGACTTCTCTACTTAGGAAGCCATCCACTTAGTGCTCGCACCGTCCACCTCCGCAGTACGTCCAACCCCCTTTTGGTATATGGGCATTGGGCTATAGACAGAAAGACAGTGGTTAATGCTGGATAAGAAAGGTTAAATTAGTCAATCCATTCCTAGATTCTCAGGACACAATCATATGAACAAAGTCCACTTTCCACACTCAGCGGATACACTTTCCCTTCGCGATTACTAGATTATCTCAAGTTCACCGGTATAAATTGAAGTATTCCAGCAACATTAAGTCTCCTCTAAACACTCGAACTCTCAAACTTTCATAAACTCTTGCTATCTTGCTCTCTTTCCTGACTTAAGCAATAAAATAACCATGTTCTACAATATCCTAACACCCCACACTGTGCTTTCCTTTGCAGATTCAATTCCAGACATTTGAAGGCCCATTCCATCTCAGCTCTCTACCGGAATGAATCGATAGATGAGACATTCGGTTTGCTACAACAACTTCCTACCATGTTTATATAAGGACTAAAAAATCATCAAGTGCATAGAGCTATTTATATCATACTTGAAGTTTGACATTCGGTAAACCATCTGATCTTTACACGACGTTTAAAGCCATTCTCCCTGACAAGAAGTCTATAATTGGCACATGAAAAGTTGTTGGGTTGGCCATGAAAGCAAATATGCATATCGGAAGCCAAATATTAAAACTCTCATTTCTTCATCAAATGAAGTAATTCTAGTTATTATTTACGTTCCTTTCACCAGGACATCTGCTCTTTCATTGGGTAGGTAACATCCAGATCTTACCATATATCCTACAGGTGCTCTAAGCAAGGGGAAATCCACTTACTCATACAGAGGGCTCAAACAGAAGGTGGAGCCTGGGAAACATCTGGTAAATCACAGACATTAAATGAAACGACTCTTCCAAACATTGCCGACACAAGATTTCGTGTTGCAGTAATCATAGAATTGAACATGCTCTAAGCCAATCATGAATGTACGGATTTCCATTGGAGCAAGTTCCACTACCAGCTTCTCAGGATCGACGGGTCCTCCTCTCTTCATGGCACGTTCATGTTCAGAGCCTTCAACTTTCCATTTTAGCTTCCTCTTCTCCATCTCAGTCCTTTCTTGATTGGCTGACAAGTTCATTTCTGTAACTTCACTTATCTGGAAAAAATGGAAGAACCTTTCTAAGTTCATTTCAAGAAGTATTTTCTAGACCCAGTTTCATAAGATGAGCATCATGGTACAAAGTCAGAAGGGTGAATGGGATTCCATGGAATTGGAAAGGGTTTCTTCAACCTGAGAATGCTAATCTAGCTATGTACAATGGATATAACACTGGCGAATGCTATTTTCATTTGTGAAACTAACTATGAAAATTTATATACAATAAGAGATCTAGGTATGACTTAGGGTATTGTTCTCACCTTTCTTCCTGGAAACAATCTTTTCAACTCCACACTTGACATTACAGAATATTCTTTATCCTCCCCAACCTGTGGATAAAACAATCAGTAAAATAGATTACTTTTTTCGATAGTAAATCATCATCCATGATAAAAGTAATTGTGATTTTTTTTTTCATCCTTACAGAAATCTACTTGATATCTATTGTAATGAAATGGGGTCAAACAAAATGATAAAAAGTTTTAAAAAATGTCTTATATGTGTTCCGAACTTTAGTTTGCATGTAGGGGGGAGACAATGTGGGAGCTTTGGTGTTGCGTGGAACTTGAATTGTATTTGGTCCATGTCAGTCGGCCTCCAAAATTCGGAGGAAAACGTGAACCGTGCACCACGGTTCATGTTTCACTCGTTCTTAACACAAGAAAGAAAAACAAATTATTTTTAGAAAATAATATTACCATACCATATTATCAACATTGAATTAGCTTCTATCTCTCTTATCTCTGTCCATCAAAATTATACTTTCTATAGGACCCACTCAATGTATCAATCCTTGATATCCCCAGGTTGACTATCACCGGGTGATTTCTATTCAAAAGACCTTCAGCTTTTAATAAACAATTTAAGAGTAGAGCACATGAAGTTGATGAAAATTCAAAGCCACATACCTCATACAGGTGAGCCAGCCGAAGCAGCACCTTTCTGCCTTCAAGTTCCTGCATTAATCAAACAAAGGAGAAGACACTCAAGAAATCGATAAGAAACACAATATTGGCATGTATCTCCTCCTACAAAGAATATTTTAAAGCTTCTCACATAAGATGTTCCCAATACCTGAAGAGTAATCAGGGCAATATTGTTTGGTAAGCTGTAGGAAGGATCTATTGCTGAAAAGGTTGCTACACGAGTGTCTACCCAGTTGTCCCCCTCCTGAGATAGAAAAGTTAGAACTTCCTCCACCATCAACACCACACCATGTCAGTCAGTATCGAGGCCATTTACCTGCTCACTAAAGGCTAAAAGAAGAGGAGAGTATATCTCCTGACCAACAGTGCGACGCCACCTAGCACCTTCTCCTTTGGGATCAATTCTGTAGTAGTATTTACCTTGAATCTGCAAAACAGATCATGGGAACACATATGTCAGAGAAATACATACCTGATGAAATTGTGATTCTCGATATTTTACTGTAATTGAGCACAAGTTTTGTATAATTGAGAAAGAATTTAATATCAATAGAAAGATTTCCAAAAATTAACTTCCGTATATTTAAAGTGCTGCTGAGACATAGAATAGGTACTTTAAATTTTGCAACTAGAAACCACTATATTTACAAAACCCATCAAGGGCATATGCAATAAGATTAGAATATCTAACAATAATGTTCAGATAAAATGTTCTTCTAAACATAGTTCAAGCAAACATGAGAATGCTTACGGTCAGGCCTTCACATTTATCTAGGGCACAAACTGTTTCATTCAGAACCTCACCAACACCTCTCACATCATCATGGATCAGCCTCCTGAAGATATATTAGTGGATATTAAAATGTATACAATTTTGATGATATCAGCTTTACTGATAAAAGACAGAAGTCATTGATCATAATAATAGGTGGAAGTTAGTGTAAAAAACCTATGGAGCATCAGCTCAACTTGACCATCTACTAGGCTGGTCCCTCCTACTGCACGGTCCACCAGCACTGAAAGTTCAGTGCTGTCATCTTCCAGATAAATTCCAAGATTAAGCTGCAACAGGGGAAGGTATTCAATAAAAGAGAGAGAGAAACAGGAAGATACAGAGTCAGAGGACATGTGATGCAGTATCAAGACATACAGGGTAATAGTTTCCAGCAATTGGTTGGTTTATTTCCAGATCCCAGTCTGCCCTAAAGTCGCGAATCTGAAAATCATTTGATATCTTTCTAATAAATTATCAAGCAAATTAGAATAAGGTAATATATCCTTACAGGAATAACTAGTGATTCATTGCTCAAACAATCAAGAACAACCCGAAAATCAATGTGATTTATACATAATAGTGCCAGACCATCAAACATACAGGATACAGGGAGAAGCAAGGCTTTTAGACGTTCAGTATCAAGAATCAACATACCCTTTTGATGAAGTCACGTCCATTGGAATCAGTATAGAATGTTTTATTAGTCTTCAAAGAGGTTGTTAATTGTGCTACAACTTCTTTACCAATTCCATCATCTACTGGTATAGGCCCAATCTAACATATTGTAAATGAAAAGTGAAGACATTAAGCACATGCCTTATCACTGTATCACCAAAAGCTTCAACTCTTTAATAATATCACTTGCAAAAACTGCTTTGCTTACAGTGAATTCTACTTCCACATGCTCCTTTCCATGGTAAACTCTTGTAACCTGCACAAGTCATTATTTAATGAACACAAAAATCTAAGACGCGTTAACAACCTATTTTATGCGGTTACTAACTAAATACAGAAAAACAATATGAAAATTGTCAGGAGGAATCCGTTAGTTCCCCAAAGCTCATCAAAACATATGTACTTTAAAGAAACATAGGTACTCTCTGAGCAGAATATGGATTTGGCATTTAATAGATAATACAAAAAAATTTCCAAGAAGAGAAAGGATTCAAAGGCACTGCATACATTTGCATGAACAGAAGCATCAACAATTGAGCCACATTCATGCAGTGGAAACAGTTTTCCCTACAAAAATGAAATGAAGGAAATTCCTTCTTTTCTTCCTCCAAAAGCTACATAAACTCTCTTCCCAAAGTCAAAATGCAAGCTTCATATTCACCCAAATAACTAATATGCAGATGATTGATGCATAAAAAACATTTCCCCCATATAGATAGAAACATCTTATGAGGGCAAAAATGCAACAGATTTGTCAGAGTATTATGATTCTCACAAATCCACCAACTTTGCAGTTCTAGATACAGCATTTTGCTCTAGTCAAACAACTTTTCCTCAATTTCATCCCAAAAATGGCCATTTAACATCCTCTAATTGCTTCATACCTGAGATACCCATTGATTGAACTTTTGATGTACTTCATCCAGAAGTGGACCACGCACAACATTTAAGATAGCCTAAAACAGAAAATAATTAAAATGTCAAGAAAAGCTAAGTGAGTTGGAGATATATACACTCATACAATGCATACACAAAAACTATGACTTTTCTGTTTAATGTCCATAGGTACCTGCTGATCAGATTTTATGGGATATGTCATGTTGGGACGGAATACATAGGCCCCAGATGCCTTCGTGAAGAGAAAAGAGTCAGTTAGTTTGAAGCCTAGACTTACATATTATGAGTGAAAATTTGAACAAAATCCATGAAGATATTAGAGTCCTTGCAAATTGGAATGAACGAAAAGGATCTACACAGATGAAAATTTCAAACCTGAGGATCTTTATCAGTTCCATCATTTCCAGAGTAGTAACTGTATGATTGCTCAGCAGATGCAGTAACCTTCAACAGGGTAAAATACACCGAACAGAATCACTGGACAACTCAAGTTTAATAAATATTTAATCAAGCGGATTGTTAGGAGTAGCAGGAAAACTATGTGTAACAAAGAAACATTTCCCAAGTTTTCTTCTTCAGACAAGCAATATATCTTTATCGCCCACAGAGGGGTGGGGATGAATTTGGGAAGCTATTTATCTTTGTCAACACTCAGCGAAAGGTGGGGACAAAAATTCCATGAAAAAAGAAATGGTGGAAGCATTTCAGCAATGCATTATGCATCAACTACAGAACCAATCTCTAACAGATGAGTGCACCTGATTTCTGCTATTTACATAATGAGTGAGCTTTCCATCATTCGAAGCATAAAGTAATTTCAAATTCCCTTTACCAACTTCTATGGTTGCATCATTATTTGTTTCTAACAAGTCTACAGATGAGATGGTTGAACGTGGACCTGCAAACACAAAGTACATGCTGTGAAAAAATACATCGATTATGAACCTGCCTCAAGTAATAGGATATAAAGAAGAAATATGTGTTACCTGTCTGTTTTGCTATGGAAATAGTGTATGTGTTGAAGCCAAGTGCTGGTACAGATGCTGAAAATGCAAGCCAATACTTAACCGAGTCACTTGGGTTGACACCAAGGTATGCTCTAACATAGTAGCTCCTTAATTTCAACATGGCATTGGAAATAGGTACTAGCTGGGACTCAACTTCTTTCCCAGCAGAATCTTTAACAACAACATTCTCATTGGAGACCTGCAGGATGCAATTTGTGAGGGGAGAAAACTGAGAGAAACTATCATGGATACATATAAAATATTAAACATCGAACCACTGAAACTTAGTTACCACCTCTTATTCAAGATAGTCAAAACCCATGATTGGCTTTGAATGCTAAATACAGCACTTGGAATTCTCATTTTCAAAGCACGGTAAGAGAATAAGAACAAATAAAAGTACAACTCTTAAAACATATCATAAAATCATCTCAAATGCTCAACAATATTGTTTACTTGCTTTATATTTAGCTTTAGCCTTTTAGATGACTTCATGATGATGCCCCATCATCCTAAATGTAGTTGTACTTCTATCTATCCTTAATGGTGAACATTTTAAATACTGTACTTAGCATTTGAAGTTGAAAATAGCCAAAATCGAAATCCAATATAAGAACCCTGTGCATAGTGAAAGGATCAACAAGGGAAAAGCAGACGTGTGAGATGGGACATTGCAATTTCCATTCATACATATGTTTAATATGCTCATCTCCTGATTCATGAAGAACAAAGCAAAGGAAATGGTGGTCATATAATTTTATATGAGCCAGCTTCTTAAGTACTTGTTGCTTTCAAAGGAAATTGAATATTGCCTATAAGTTACCTACTACCATTATAACATGAAATTCTTCAACCAATTATTGCTTTAACTTATTTATTTATTTTCATAGAATTATCTAAACTTAGTTTCTAAAAAGCAAACAATCAATTATATGAAGTGCTTACAGGTACTCCAATTACTTCCTCTCTTTGCTGTCCTAATGGATTGTAGACAAGAATTACCTGCAAAGATGGAACTCATGAACCTGGTGAGCAGTCTAAAACGAATGATGTAAAAAGAAAATCATCATTTGAATTAATATTCAGACGTTTATTAGCATCGGATAATATCCTTACCAAGCTTTTACTGTCACTCAAAGAAGCTTCTGATGGCGGGCAGTGACTGATATTAAGAAGAGGACACTGCCAAAAATAGAGTAAACGAAAATGATGAAATTTCAAATAGAATGTAGAGTGAAAATTCTAACATGATATTGCCCACTAGAAGCCACCCCACAATTACAAGAAGAAATATAAAACCTATCATGATGTGCTTAAGCCACGTAAAACAATGTCAAGAATATATATTGTATTTGTATGAAGTACACAAACTTGCATTTGCGTGGCTAATGCTGTACAGCATTTAGCAACAAATATGTATGTTTCATGGAGCAACTCAGAAGCAAATATCATGATTATAAAATCTTGAAAATCATTTGATCCATCAGTATGTCATATCATATTGCTTCTGCATGAGACAGGCTAAATGATGGTTTCCACCTTCATAGAAATTTCAGGCGGATAATATCGCATTACCTGCTTAAAATTTGTGGCTGACTTCTGCTTTCTGCTATTAGATTTCAGTTCCACGAGGGAAGCAAGTGAATTTGCCACCAACTTCTCAGCCTTCACAAGAAAAAAAGAAAAGTGAATGAAAACCATAGGTGTAGTAGTTATGATAGACGCAAACATAGCATTGATTTTCCTTTTTTCTTTTATAATTGATTAGGGCAATCAGTAACCACAGTCATGAGGAGAACTAATTGTTGATTGAGCACCTCCAGATAACCTATTGAGATTCTTAATGCATAATCAGCAGCCACGTGCTGTCTTTCAGTTCCACTAACAGCATCATGATGTTGAGCAATAGATAATGCATCTGCCAAGGTATCAGTATTTGGCCCTGAACTTATCCGTCCTTTAAAAAATTCCAATTGCCTTGCAGCCTGATCAAAAACAAAATAAAGCAGCAACATGCATTAAGAAGCCATCAAGAGGAATCCAGAATACGATGGTATGGCTTGAAAAGATAAAATCTTCTACGACATCAATCCACTTACCAGATAGTAAGCACTCATTGCCCTCACGTAACGTTTCAAACCTGGCCTGCTTGTAAAATAACCTGTCCAGTATGCATTTGGATGATCTGCATACCTGCAAGCGTCATGAAGCAAGTTGAGTGAGGCTTAAAACAGGAACTTCACAGGTACGAATTATCTCAGCCAACTCACGGGAAGAAGTCATCAGTTTTGAGAGGCCATTTCTCATCAGCTGCATATTTTGCATCTGTGTATATGGATGGGGTGGAGTATAAAGCATTAACACGTCCATCCTGAAACAAGTTAACATAAGATTCAGTGAAACATTATCAGCTGCAGAGTGTATGGAAGGCCAAAGTCATGTCCAGAAAAGCTAAAAAGGTAAAGCTTATAATTTTCTAAAAGCACTGCACCATGTGCATTTTAAATATATATATATTATATGGTTGAGATATACCTGATTTACATAATGAATAAACTTGTCCATCTGCCTGAACCAGGACATTGCATATTGATATCTGAAATCTGTTCCCATACACCACATTATATGATTTGTTCTGGTAACATTAGCCTAGAAAGGAAATTTTTCATGCATTAGTTTGCAGCCAAAATTTGCAAAATTACATACCTTTAATAGCAGAAAGAGCAATTTCTTTTGTTTCTCTCAGAATCACAAATATCTCACATTCAATGTAAAATACCAACATAAAACATATAACACTATTCATTCAAGCTTTTAACTTTACAAGATATCCAGTGGCTTCAGGACATCACATAATGGGCCCAGATGTTTGACAAGATACAATGTATATATTTACTTATTCATGATTAAACTTGAATTTATTTCATATAGAGCCAGTAGAGATCGTAGAGGATAGTGTTTACGAATAACCTTGCTCTTACCTGTGCTATTGCAGCGGCAACGAAATCATTGACTCGTTCTTGAACATTGGAGTCAAAAAGGTTAATATCATCCTGCAAGATTACACAACCTCCATGGAAATTTCTTGGTTGCATGTAGAGGGATGCAAAAGATATGTGATCTATTGTTTCAAGATTACCTGAATGGGAGGCGATATGTCATTGATTTCAAATACAAAACCATCGGGAGGATCATAATGCCTAGGGAATATACCAGTGAAGATCTGCAAAAAGAATCAGTAAAATATTATAAATGGGTACCCGTATGAGTAGGGATTCCCAACTCTACATCATCAGTGTTTTTTTTTTTGGTGTCATGAGAGATAAGTTAAATAAAGAGAAAAGGAAAAGGAAAGAAACAAGTAGAATCCTTCTGAAAATACAGAATGTCAAATTACAAGGGAATTCACCTATTTGAATGCCTCACCTGGGAAGATGAACCAAGGGATTTAGAACCTCTCCATACAACCTCCAGAGTCTTTTCCCTTAATCTTTTAGCTCTATCTTGGTAATCAATGCGAGCAAAATAAAGGGAGTCAAATCCCAGCTGCAAAAGAAAATTTCATCCTGTGAAACATTAAATTTAATAGACATATCACATTTAGCCAAAACTCATCTTAAGGTGCAGCAGTTAGCTAGTTACAATACTGCATCATAGAGGTAACTATTGCACCAGAAAACAAACTGCCATACTGTCGAAAAACATACCTCTGCACTGAGCAAATATGCTTGAACAGCAGAGTGTCCAAAAGGATCGATCTGCCAGCCCACTCTAGGAGTTTGACCAAACTCCTTTTTGATAAACTGATGCCCTAAAGTTGTCTGATCAATCAAGTCTATATAATGTGTTGTTGCCTCATCATGCATACACATGCCTCCATTTCTTTTAAGAGAAAATAATTGATAAAGCAAGCAGTCAGTAAATGAACGCATAGTCAAAGTGCCATAGAAAAAACTATCAGAGTAGTAGCTGTACACAAATAGCTAACACCACCCTCGATGCAACAGTTAGCAAGCAATACATTCAATAAAACATGAACCATTATAATTATTAAAACAGCATTAAGTATATAATGCCAGAGTTTGTCTCACATTTTTCTTCTATATTAGCCACTAACATGCATTAGCATACTAAAATGTTACAGCAAGTGGAGATGGTTTTAGATGATCCATACATGAACTCCAATTGACCAGAGTCAACAAGCTCCTTGACTTTAATCTTCATAGCATCACTTTGCTGTCTCCACCATCTTAGGAAAAATGCCTAGCAAACATTACATTGCAATCAGACCACCATTCACCTTCCTTCCATTACAAATCATAATTGCATGCAACTCTATTCATAAAATACCATACATGTAAAATTGCAATTCATGTCAAAGCATAATATTAAGGTTTCATTTCGTGTTAAATCTTTACAAGTATAAGAACCTTAAATCAATTAAACATTAAAAACCAATTAACTTATTCTTTAACCTTGCCAATTCCAATTATATCCAGATTAAACATATCTTATCACTTTGCGCCTATTGTCTCTATATCCTTGTTTGAAACCTAGTTAAGTTCAAGTTTATTACCATGTCGTGTGGGAAGTACAGGATAAAGTATAAACACACAATCAAACTATACTAAGTTGAAAAAATAGAAAGTTACAATTTCAACATAGATGAACTTCCTATTCTTGTCATCCAGAAGAGCTGATATGACTGAGTCCAGTACATTCTGTACACAAGCACCCTACACATGGTAACTCAAGTCAATTCACTTCAACAGCAAAAACTACAAAAAACAACAGCAAAAAGAACCCAAAAAAGGAAATTCAACTACAATCTAATAAACTCACCCTTATTGAATTATTAGCACCAACATAGTACTGATCAACAGTCTTTAACCAGCCAACATCATCATGGGAATGAGGTACTAAATGGACATTGATTTTGTCAGGAACAATTCTGGGTGTAGTATTGTAAGCTATGTAGTAACATTCCCCAGAGGAGAAGAACTGGGTCGTCAATATGGAACCGATAAACAATACCAATATCATCATCGTTTCATACCCAGGTCGTAAAGACTCAAACTTTGAGTGAAAAGATCGAAACTTTAGTGGTTTTATAAGGAAATAAGTGAGGAAGTTTACATGGGTCAGTCCAGGACAAGTTGTTGCCTAATGGGTTTGATTTGATCTTTCTTCTCTTGTGAAGAAAGGGATTGTATGTGCTTCTGTTACTAGCGTTTTGGACCATTTGGTTGGTCTGCGATCATAGTTTTGTCGGATAGTGCTGATGTGTCGATGATTATAGAAAATAGAGAATGGATATTTTAAGCTTTGTCTGTTGGAGTAAAGGGTTCACGTTTGATTAGTAGGTTTGGCATGAAAATGAAAGCTGGAATGGTCCATTATACCAAGCGGCAAGTAGCTACACTTGAAAGTTTGATTATTGGGTTTTTTTTTTTGGTGAATGAGATTAAAATTAGTACCAAAATAGTATATTCCACTAATAATAATTTTTATACGAGGTAATAATATGGTGTCCTTCCTTCTTCCCTTAGATGACCGTATTATCCTCTTTAGATTAATACATCCTTCAAGAATACTGACAAATAGAGCCTCTTTTATAAATAAAGTCACAATCACTCCTTAAACCCTCATTTATTTTTCAGATTTTAAGAGTAAAATTTTAAGAACACGTAAAATTGAAGTGGAAAAAATTATACGTTTTGATTATCGTTACTTGTAATGTCTAAAACTTTCATTTCTCGAAACACTTCAAATTGTTGTACCAAAGAGAGAATTTATCTTTGAAAAAAAAAAAGAAAAAGGATTGAAGAAGCTCTAGAAGAAATTGATTAGTATTTAAATTCTTACATACTTACAAGAGAAGAACCTCTTATATATATTAAAAACAATTTAAATGAATTGGCTCTAATTAATGGGGTATAGCTTGTCTATCGCATCTATATTATTACTTAAGTTTGAAAGCTTTCTAGGAGTGTCTTATAGAAATTGATGAAGTTTTATTTTTTATTTTACCAAATTAGTTTGACATTATATGATTACTCTAAAGCTTTCTATAATCGTTTTTCTTTTCCTTAAAAAAATTGGTGGAGTTTTATATTTCATTTTGCTAAATTAGCCTAAAAACATTATATAATTACAAATAACTACTATTTTAAAGTGCAATTATCAATATATTAAACAAGTAATAACGTCATTACAAGCTTACAACCCATTAATCTTTAAGTGTTCTCAACTTTCTTTTCTCCCTTTTACTACAAACTTCATTTTATTGAACTAATTTAATTTCCTCTTTCCCTCTTTCTCTCTCTCGTACAGACACTCAATATGGTATTTATTAATGGACAAGCGACTACTTCCTTAACTCAATTTAATAAGATCTTAAATCGAGAGATTATATGCTCATTAGTTGGATAGGTAAGAGAAGGATCTGTGTTTATTAGGTGGTTTTTCTCTCCCTTCACTCACTTCTCATTGTATTTGGTTCGATTTGGTTCTTGAATAAGTTGTGAGGCCTTACTCTCTCTATTTTTCTAATGTTCTCACCTTTTATGATGTGATTGTTAATCCACTAGGTTTTCTAGGTGTTTTTAGTTAATTTATGCTTGATAAATGGTTTTTAGATTTTCTATTTCTGACATGATTTTTTCTTTAAAATTTTTATTTTTATTGCTACTATTGGTGGGAAGATGATTTTTTCTTTTTAATGTTAAAGAATAATTAATTGTGTGAGCATGAATAATGGGGTAACAATATGTATTATAAATACGTAGTTCAAAGACTAACCGCTTATGTGCATAGTTAAACCATGATCACCCCTTTGGTAGAAAGCATTGGACAAGTTCTTCTAAAACCAGTTGCTCGAGTACAGTTTATTCTGATTTATCGTTTATTTATTTATTTCTTTGATATTGTATTTTGATAGGTGGAAAATTGTGAAAGTCAAAGGAAATTGAAAGAAACTATTGTGTTTAGATAATTCAAAAGAAGTAAAAATGGATGGAAAGAACTTAAGAGCCTCTTTCTTTTCTCTCTAAATTTAAAGAGAAATATGTGGAAATGGGTAGATGTATTATAAAGTTACAAAAATACCCTTTACTATCCGTTTTCTTCTTCATTTGGAAAAAATTCACGTTTACCATCTTCCATTTTTTTAAAGTTAAAGAACCAAAACAAAAAAAGAACAAGAGAGAACAAAAAAAATGTTTAGTCCATATTTTTACTAGTTTCTTTTCGTTTCTTTCAATTTTTACTTTATATATTCAAACAATAATAAAAATTATATTTCCTTTTATTTATTTTTCTTTTTTTTTTCCTTTGTATAGCTTTCCTTTAATAATTTTCGTTTTCGTAGAAGTTATCAAATATAAGTAGCGTTTGATTGAACAATTTTCGTAATATTAGTTGGACAAAAAATTTTATCCCATGTTTAGTTTATAAATTTACTTAGTGACTAAACAAAAATTAAAGTAATTGGTTAGATAAAATGTCTAAATTTTATCACATCTAAACCATAATACAAAAATGAAATTCACTAAACAAAAACAAAAAATATTTTGTATTCCCAAAAATACCCCCCCATATTATAATATTAAGTTAATGAACATTATTTTTACTAAATATTACAAAAAATTATTTATTTTATAATATAAATTTTATGTCCAATACTGTACAAACCAAAAATAATATAATAAGCTTATACTGTTCAATCCTTTTTATAATTGTCATGTTCAGTTCTTTTTATTCAATTCAATCTAGTCCTTACAACTAAATGTTATCGTAATGTTAATTTTGGTGAAGAAATGACTAATGAGAGGACTTTAATCCAAAAATTGCCTTTTTCTATGCATTTCATGAACTGTATTTCACGTTTGAGTTCTAAGGTAAAATAACAATAACAAAGGATAAGAAACTTTCAAATGTAATGTTGAAGTTTCACCAAACGAGGCATGTTGTGCTTAAAAATCTTTAGAATTGTTCTTGATTCATAGTTATATTGAACATGATCAATGTTTTTTCTTTTTTTTTTAGCCAAAAGATAGTATTATTCAATATAACTCCATCTAAAGGATGAAATAACCAGTTAGTAAACATCAACTCAAGCAATCGGAATGGGAGTTTAGGAACCCAATAGGTACAACTCATCCCAGCTTTACTTTGGGCTATAACCCAATCAGTATGAGCATTTACCTTTCTCGAAACCAAAGAAAAGACACAAGCTATGGCACTTTTCTTAATTAAAATAAAATCTACATCAATGTTGAAAATTTATGCTATGGCTTAGCTAATTGATGAGAACTCTTTACTTTTAAAAACTGAAAATCCAATTTAATGGTTTAGAGTTTCAAATGAAAAGGATGAGGTAGGTTTTAGTAAAAATTATGCAACCAAATTGTAAATCCCCCCTACCCTTTTTTTTTTCTTTTTTCATTTCTTCTCTCTTCAACTTTCTATCTGACTTTTCTCTTATCTTTTTCTCTTCTTCTAAATAAGAGTAGCTTTGATAATGGCTGCTTTGGTATGATGGTTTAGTTCTAAATAACTATTGAGACTGCTATGCTTTTCTTTTCACTATATCCATAATAATAGATGATGATAAAGAGAACCTTAGCCAACTTTATGTGTTTGGACTTGGGAGTTCCTTCATTTTATAAATCTTTAATTTAATATTTCTACGGATATCTAAGATAATTGATGATGATGATATTTC
Source organism: Lumnitzera littorea (assembly GCA_024138015.1). Lineage (NCBI taxonomy): Eukaryota > Viridiplantae > Streptophyta > Magnoliopsida > Myrtales > Combretaceae > Lumnitzera > Lumnitzera littorea. The sequence continues at coordinate 92,731,494 of JAMXBB010000010.1, forward strand.
ATTGATTTTTGTAGTGCATGAGAAAGGAATAATATCTTTAAGCTTAAGTTGTTTTCAAGTTCAATCATAATCTTGCATCAAATTGATTATGTTTGTAGTTAAGGTCGCATTTGCTTCGAGTGAAATAGTTCAAAGAGCTTTGGTCAAAATGAAGAAAGAAAAAAGAAATAGTGCTAAAAGCAATGAGCACGTTTCTTGAAGTTTTTGTATTGTTCTATTCGATAATTTGGTTAAGTTTTGTTTAGATTATGTAATATATGTAATTGAAAGATTGTACTTTCCGTATATTTTCTTATAAATTCATATGTGATTGTATCACATGTTTCTCCATTTATAAATTGTTATGATTTATATTTTATTTCAGGAAATTTTTGGTAGAAAGTGAGAATTACTAGTACAATTCGTGTTTATTTAACTAAAAGACAAAATGAAGTCAAATATGAGAAATCGATAGTGGAATCTTACTTTTGAATGCAAATTGTTTGAACATTTATCTACTTCTTTTTTAAATCAAATAAAATAAAACAAGAAACTACTTCTATATATTCAAATTAGAGTACATACTAAGTGATGCAATCTCCAAATGGAAGCATAAAGAAGAGGTGAAGGTTAAAGTCAAAAACTACAAGATAGGATAAAGGTTGCCATATAAAATGATGCTTTAACTATTGCTTGTTCTTAGGTAGAGACCAAAAATCAAAGGTCAATTCCATTAAGATTTTTTATTAATTGGGTTAAGAAACCATTCACGTGTCTCACATTTAGGTATTATATGTTGTGATGTATATAAGAGATGCCTTCAAATTGAAGTCTTGGAATTGTTTATTACACTATATTAAACTTTTGCTACTTTGTAGAAGTTATTGATACCTGATTCTTGCCTAAACTAAGGCCCAGCGTGCGAAGCCCATCATAGGGGACACTGAAGTACACTCAAGTAAATAGCAAGCTCATCTCTTACATTGCAACCCACTCGCAAAGCTATGCAATTACGTTAAGGAAAGTGCAAGCTATCAACAAGCCTATCCCCTCTAATGTAACCTACTCAGAGAGCCATACAATACCCCGCTCGAGCTGGTTGCCCTGACCATCGTGCTAACACACACCGATCATCGAGCATCTACTCAGGCTTCAAATTTCCTTCGATCAAGTAGCGATCAACTCCTTCCTTAGTGTCTTAACTCGACTTTTGCCTTTAGCGCCTACCTTCTAATATAACTCATTAATGAGCATCTGACACCCGTAGTACAGCTAACATACCTAACAACCCTTGCGATTATTAAACCTCTGGGCTACAAGTTTGGTGGCCTGGGCTCGCACAGTGCAACTTAATCTCTATTGCGAAGCACACTATTTGTTGACGACTAGTACGAACAAACCTTAGATTGCCAGACATCTAGGTAACTCACATAAAAGGTGCTAAACACAGTAAAGTAAGGTACAACACTCTTCACTCTCTCTCTCTCTCTTTCTCTAAATTCCCTTTTCTTCCTTTCAATTCCCTATTCTATCTTAATGCACCACACACCCCTCACACATTGGTGATAAGTACTACCTCTTGGGTCCTTAGTATTCATTTCCTTTCTTTTGATCTTCTCTACTAACTTAAGTGTTGGAGAATCCCATGACTACACCTACTAAAGGCTGTTTTGTAAGTATCAAGGAGCAAGAAATAAGGCCTAGTCCACTCATCCTAGTTGATTCAGCCCATAATCAACATAAGTTATTGTGTATAAAATTGTATTATCATGTATATGTTCAACAATCTTTTAGCGTTTCCTCTTTCGAATCATTTGGTTTGTGACAATTAAGAATCTATACAATTATTCTATATTTTGAACACAAGTTTGGTTCTCTATTTTTCTTCATCAATAGCACGTTTTAATGTTTTGGAATAAAAGATGGAGAATAGATATGGTAAAAAAAATGGTCGCACAAGAAAATGAGGACATGTGTTCGTCTTATTAAATACATATTTGTTTTAGTCACAACAAGTCAACAATATCATTAAAATTGTCTAATTTATTTACAAAAATAACATTTAGGAGTTTAATTTAAAATAATTCCATAAAGGAGATCATCTTTTGTGATGGTGTGTATTACAGGTATAACTCCTAATTAAACTCCTAGTGGTCCATCAACCATATAGGTGAAAGACCTACAAAATAGCCCTTATAATGTAGCGAATGAAAACCCCCCAATGCTCGAGTTAGCAAGGAGAAAAAAGGAATCATAATAAATAAGGCAAAGAGATTGAGAGAGTTCCCAAGAGTGGTTAAAAGGATCATTTATCTGATGGCTCTACCTTTATTTATAGGTTAAGAGATCTGACCTACTTGAACATTGGCAAAAGGGGATTAGCTAGCACAGAATCCGAGGGGACAGTGTTGTCAGTATGAGAAAAGACAATTAACCTTCTACCGATTGGTAAAAACTTAAGAGATGGGCTTGTCACATTAGTAAAAGGTGTCAGCCCTAATCTAGCAATTAAGTTGTAGGCTAAGTATCAAGCAATCATTCAGCACTTAATGATAAGAAAGAAAGAAGCAAGGAGAAGGGAATATGCTCGGCTTAATGACTAGCGAGCTCTTCTATAACAGTCTTCGGGAATGGAAGCGAGCCTTCCTCTCAAAGCTGTGAAGCGAGAATGAAAGGCTTCTAGCAAAAGGCTCTTAAATTGCTTAAAGCCGGGCACGAGAAGGATGGATAGAATGCTAGGCCAGCCTTCATCCGAGCTGAAGAGGCCTTGATATTGCATTAGCTAAGCTCTTTAGTGAGTTTAGACCTTTAGAGCCTCAAGTCAAAGACCAACCATCAACAATCTTATTTATAAAAATTTTCATTGTCCTTCATTGGAAAATAAAATACAATTTTATTTTGTTATCATCTAAAAATAGTTTTCTTCTAAAAAATTGCAGGAGCAAGTTTCATTTTCTTATTAATCTCTAAATATATCTCAACAATCGATCACATTTTCAAGCTATTTTTATTCGCATATGAAAATTGAAAATTAAAAGCCAAAAATTTTCTATCAAGAAGGCAATACTAAAGAAGTTCATATAAATCAATTAGATGTCTAATGGTAACAACTTTTTTACAAGCAAGGAAAAGTATATAAGCAAATATCGATGTTCACCAAATGGAATTTTTCGATATTAATGAAATTTGTTGCAATTATGTTCTATTCACTTCATTGAATAGAAAAAAAAAAGGAATAGAATTAAGATTCCTAGAGAATTAGATAATGATGTAATATCCATTACTTTGTTTAGTTAAATTAAAAAAGCAACTTAGGAATAAACTGGTAACAGAAGCTTAACAACTAAAATGCCCTTCATCTTCTTCCTTTCTCCTCTCTAAAATTTGATACAAAAAAGCCATGGAATCTATCCACGAACAAACCCTCCCCTAACAAACCTTCCTCAAATGCTTCAAAAAATTCCATCTTTTTCCCCAATGACAATCCCTGTTCCTTGAATCTTTTTTCCTTTCTTCATTCGAACTGTTTGGCCTTAGTTCTTCGTCTTTGTTTTGAAACACGTCATCTTTGTGTTAGTAAAGATAAAGCAAGAGCTCTGTTTTTTATAAGTTTCTATTTTAGACCTTTGAAATAATAAAAAAAGAAAAAAAAAAGAGAGGGAGAGAGGAGATTTAGATGTGCCATTTAGTGACTACCACATGCCTTATGACATAAAAACGCATTGTATAACCTTTATCCAATGATTTGTTTTTCCTTTCTTCATTTGTACTGTTTAGCCTAGGTTCTTCCTCTTTGTTTAATTGCGATGTGAGCATACGTTTGCTTCTTACGAAAAAACATTCTCCTTCACTATATCTTATTCTTTACTTAGAACAAGAGGTCAGTGGTAGAAAAAGATGGCAAGCTAAAACCTACTCTCTCTTCCTAAATGCATGAAAGCATAGACTAATGTTTGGTGTTCGGCTCATCAATGGTCAGTGGACGAGCATGGTTAGAGCGTATGGTCAATAGACAATGATAGTGTTGGTGTTGATGGCTATAAATGGTGATATGCTATGGTCAGGTCCATGTGTTGTGTTATGCTAAGGTTTGTGATTTGAAAAATTAGAAGAGAACATTTTAGGGAAAAATCATTCATATTATAATGAATAAGAATTCAAAAGTTAAAAGTAAAGAATTTCTATTACTTGAATCAAATAATAGGGATTGTTATAAAATCACAATTACAAGCATAAAACCAAATAAACAACATAATAAATAATAAGGGGGGATCCATTCCCTCGAGTAAACACGCTTTTAGTGTTTCTTAATGTATTATTTCTTCTTTCTCTCTCTCTCTCCCTCCCTCCCTCTTTCCTTTAGTTTTAATTGTACTAACACTTTCCAAACAATTTATGTAATTCTTTTTTCCATTTCCAAACAATTGGTATTATAGTGGTTTTATTCATTTGTCTGGTATGTCATAAATTATAAAATACAACTTTATTCAATTTTTGCATATATAATATAGGTGCATCTCTCTTAGTATGTATAAAATGCAAAAGCAACTACTCCCTACAAAATCGGTCTACTGGCTTTATAAATAGGCTAAATGCTTCAAAACATTACTTGGTTGCTTCGCTCTTAACAGATATTTTTACTAGACCGAATACTCTAGTAGGAGTGGGAAATGGACTAGATTGAGCTAACCCACATAGTCCAACTTTTAAATACACTAACATGTTGAAACCTATGAAAAATGAATGAAAATGGATGTAATTAAAATAAAATATTATATTGTGTGAAAATGAGTAAAGATATTACCGCCTTGAAGTCCCTTTTCTCTCTCTCTCTCTCTCTCTCTCTCTCTGTGAAAGTTTGGAGAGATAAGTACTGAAAATAAGAAACATTTACAGAAGTACCTTATAACGATTTTTATCGGAATAAAATGGGGTGATTTTGTTAAAAATTGACTTCTTAGTTTAGACTTCTTTTTTCCCCCTTCTCTAAATGTTTTCAGTTTGTCAAGCTTCAACGATACATTAGTCGACACCTTCCACTGTAAGAAGTACGTTTTTCCTAGAGGTAAGCATGATTCAATTTGGTGTGAGTTTCCTCTATACCAAGTGAAATCCTAAAAATGCTTTTTTTTTTTTTTCTTATTACTTTAAATCCAACTGCATGGTTCGGATTAGCAGCTTTACTTGAGGGGTAGAGAAAGGTGAATATTAAAACAGACTCATCCGTTGTAGCAATTGAAAACCTAGACCGCTAGCTGGAGATATTCATCATCTCAAGAGTCTTTTCGATTGTTGTTCCTTCTCTTTAATAAATAGGGAAGCAAATGTATGTACTAATTGAGCTGAGATTTAACAGAAAGGGGATGCTCTTGTGTTTTTGGAATAGTAATCTCCCATCCTCTCCTTTCTTTATTACCAGCAAATCATGTTTCCAATCCTCTTGAGGCTAGCTCTGATGCTTCATGGAGAGGGCGTTTCTCTTTTTTATCAAATAAAGTTATGTTTCCGACCAAAAAAGAAAAGAAAAAAATTGTAAGTAAAACATTGCTTCAATTTTTTAATGGTTTATTTTTTTTTTTTCAATTTATTTTGAATCACCCATCTTAACCAGCAGTGAATTTTTAGTAATTATTATGGATAAATCCGATGTAACACATGTTTTGTAATTAAGTTTAAAGCAGAGATAAAATACAAGCGCTCAGACTGTCATTAAATACAACTAAAAAGGAAGAAACAAGTATTGCAAAGTATAATTTATCCAAAAATATTTTAAAATATCCATTTAGTAATTAAATCCTGAAATTTGTTAGAAAGCACCTACTCATTACTAATGCGATATATTTCAATAATTCTTTATATCATGTCATTAATATAGCATGCTATACCATATGAGTAAAAATTTTAAAAAGTAAATTTCTGTCAAAAAATTAAATTATTTTTAAAAAATTAGGGTATTGATCATAAGATTTTAGAAAGGTGGTCAAGATTGGTTGCTGAAATCGAAAATTGCATGATTTGGTTCTCTCTTATTAATTTATTACGATCTCCAAAATAATATTTCTTAGAATTGTTAATATGACAAATGATAACCAAATTTTGTAAAAATATATAATTTATTATATATATTTTGAATATATCTACTTAAAAATTTTTATATTTAAACTAATCTTGATAATTTTGATATAAAAATAAGATAAACTTAAAAGTAAACATTTCAATTAAAGATAACTAACAGCTACCTCTAAAGAGTTTAATAATACCTTCCTAACTATTGCTTAGATGGTCGGAACGATAACTTAATGTAAAGTAGGTTATAATCTATTTTAAGAAATGATTTGTTTGATTTACTAGCGATGATAACGTAATTTTTAATTTAATTTTATATCTACATCGATAAACGAATTTAATGGACTTAACTTATATAGTAAAAATAAACCTATAACGTAATAAATTGATTTTTTTAATAATAAAAGTAATAAAATATAAGTGATAAATTACATATTTCGGTAACGTAGGCGTCATGTTTTAGACCTGGGTAATAATAGCATCATCGAACCGAAACCCCTCAAGTAAAAGGCTCCCTGAGCCTGGAGGCGGTAAAGACCAATTCGACTCGAACCTCCAACTCACCGAGTACAGGTCCCTTTAGCTCTCCTCCAAGTCGCCCCGAACTCCTAACTCGCCGAGCAATGGACACGGTCCACGAAGGAGAAGAAGAGATAGACGCTTCGGAAATCGAGTACGTTAGCTACGGCGGCGAACACCACCTCCCTCTGATCATGCGACTCGTCGACGAAGAACTCAGTGAACCCTACTCCATCTTCACTTACCGTTACTTCGTTTACTTGTGGCCTCAGCTCTCCTTTCTGGTACTAAATCATCCGTGCTCTCTTCTGTATCCTTATCGTGTCGCCTTCATAGTTAAATTCGTACACTAATTATTTATTATAATTAGTTTGTTTGGGTTAGTTAGATCGTGCCGTGTCAGTATCAGGTTCTGTTTATGTGATTATTGCTTCGAGGCGTATTGTTTTACTAATCCGTGTTGTATTGAAAATTTGCCGATTTTTAATTATTTGATTGAAAATTTTGTTTATAGGCGTTTCATAAAGGGAAGTGTGTGGGGACAGTAGTGTGTAAAATGGGAGAGCATCGGAATACTTTCAGAGGATACATTGCTATGCTCGTGGTTATTAAACCGTATCGTGGAAAAGGAATAGGTAATTTTCTTTTCCTGTTATCCGTGTTATTGGCATCGTAGCCGCGTTTTCATTTGGAGACTAGTTGTTCTTCATTATAATCATGAAAATGGGCTTTGGATATTTTATCTTGTTTTGCAATTGAATGTCATGCACCTGTTTAGCATGCGTGCTTGTCTTTTTGTGAAATGTGCTATCAGTGTATTGGAGATCACAAATTTCCTTATTAAGTATGTTAATTGAGTGTACCAGGCAAACTCGGTAGTAGAACAATTTGAATAATCAAGTTGTTTGATAAACTTGTATGTTTCTTAGTCATCTTAGTATGTTTTGATTAGGCCTAATGTGGTTTCTGGCAACGTTTTGTTAATTGTTTTTCACATGATATTGTGTTTGAGTGCATGTAATGATTTTGATTGGAAATACTTGATTTCCACATTGATGAATCTAGTTTAATCCGTTGTAAATTAGGGCTGTGGGCAAATAATAGACAAGATTCATGGAAACAAATTATGAATGACATGGAAGTGTATGCAGGTGGAAGTCTTTTATCACTTTTCATAGTTCTTATTTGCATCCCCAAGTTGTGATCACATGTGCAAGCAAAAGAAAATTAAATGAGACAATTTCCAATAATCATTACATTTTTGGTAGCATGTAAATGGAAGGACATGAATGGATAAATGGAATGGTTATAGGATTGTGCAAAACCGTAAAATTGTATGCTTATAAAATCATATATCAAAATTCATAATTTTACCAAAAGTCTGTGGATAAACGATTTTATATCTATTTTAATTAAAAAAAAACATTATAAAATTATAAATTTGTAGAATCGTATATTTAGCTTGCGATTTTAATAACCATGTGAGAGACAATACAATTTATAAGAGAAAAAATGGATTGTTTTATTCGATTAAATTTGCCTTGATAGCAATAATGGCTTCAGCAGCGATTGTACAGTGCTTATATAAAATTTGTGTAGGATGTCTCTTTGCAAGCCTTGTGTTGGCCAGAGCTAAATTTTAGGATCACTGCACAACCATAGTACTATCATCAAATCAGTGAAAAATAATAGATAAGATTTGCAGACCAATTGTTATTTAGAGTGCTTGTTCCATTTTTCACTGGATTGGGCACAGATAAAGAATGTAATTGCTAAATTTTCGTCTTGTACTGATTTTTTTGCTCAAGGATATCTCTTTTCTGTTATGGAAGAACAGATTTTGTGCTAGGTCATGAAGAGTTTCTGTGCAACTAGTTTTACTTTACTTAGCAAAACAAATAACTAAATCGGCTTTTTTTTTTTCCCCTGTTGATACACTCTACTGCAATGAGCTGTGATTTATATGGATATGTTTGGATCTGTATCCTCTTATGCAGCCCTTTTTTTTTTCTCCCTTCCATTTGTGCAGCTACAGAGCTGGTAAGCAGATCAATCAGAGTAATGAAGGAGTCAGGCTGTGAAGAGGTAGGCGAGTGCGGTTTACATCTCTTTGTTTTCTACAAAGGGTTCCTTATCGAATATGAAAATTGATCTAATTTGGTGATATTGGATTTACTTAAGCAATCTTATGAAGAAGGGACTTAAGCTTGTTTGTTCTGATCTTCATTTGTTCTTTTTATTTTCTATGAAAGTTTTCTAGAGAAAACCAACCCCCAAACAACAAAACAAAAACCACAAAAAAAAAAAAAGGAAATTTACATTTTCGCTTATAAAATATGTTCTTCATTCTGGGGTTGGATTGAGTCTGCAGATATGCAAATCTACAGTGTGATTTTGTGATTTTTTTTTTTTTTTGGGTATCAGGTCCATAAAAATTGATGATTCATGTAGCAGAATTGAATTAGTATTCAGAAATCTTGACCATTTATATGCTGGCTTGTTTCAATTGAGTGCTCTTTTTTCTTGTTATTGGAATGTGGCTGGCTGTTACATATCAACAAAATATTGCAGTAGTTGTTTCCGGTAATTGCATTTGCCAAAGTATATACACCTCCCCTTTCTGAATCTCTGCCTTTTGTTAGTTGGAGGCTTTGATTATTGAACTTGGTTGCAGTATTTACTAGTGTTAAATAAACTTGTTGGTAGTTCGTTGGACATGATTGCAGTGTTTGCTAGAGTATTAGCCAGAGCCATTTACTTTTTGCAAGACATCATCTATTAGAGCACCAGAGGATATCTCTGAACCAGATAATAATAATATACCGTAAAGAGAGATCTCCCAGTAGTCAATAAAATCTGCCAGCCATGTCACAAGAAAAGCTCACATCATATGTGCACCTTCTATGCATGTTAAAGAGTTCAACTTCTACAGTTGCCTCAAGGCATAGCATTTTATAAACTTGTCAATCTAGGAAAAAAAGAGCCCTGTTCATCCTCTGATGTGTTTGCTTGTTCTTGAAGGTAACTTTGGAAGCTGAAGTTACAAATAAAGGGGCGCTTGCATTATATGGTCGTCTTGGGTTTATAAGGGCAAAAAGGCTCTTCCGGTACTACTTGAATGGAGTCGATGCATTCCGACTAAAGCTTCTATTTCCTCCCCCAAATATACACCCTTCTCTAGTTATGATGGCACAGCAAGAAGCTTCTCGTGGGCATGATAATCAGTTACAGCCAGTGGAAATTCCTGACCAAGGTGGTAATCTGTAGCCTTCTTCATCTTTTCCCTTTCCATTCTTTTAGAGAAATGAGAATTAACTGATACGAAGGTACAGCTACTGCGGATGTTATTTGTAGCATAACATAAATATGTTTGTATAATATATTGTTTATTACATTTCTTAACAACTCATTTTCAAACGTATAATGCTCAAGAGGTTCATGGATTTAGGCGCAGCAGGTGTCCATCACATGCTTGCTAATATTTATTGTTGCTGGTTTTAGTTTGGACCAGATTTTTATTTTTCCATAGGACCATAGGGCTTTTACATGGTGCACTTCTTTGTTCCTCATACAATTTATTTTTCCTTTTTTTTATAGAGGATGGGAAATCCAATTCGTTCCATCTTATTAGAAAAACTATGTTTAAAACTTCCACAAAGGTGCTGACAACCATCTTTTTTTTTTTGGGGGGACAAAAATTTTGCTTGGATCATTTGATAAGAACTATGAATGTACTTGTTTGTAACTTTTTTTAGGAAAATGTTTCCATATTTTTTCGATGTCTGATGCGGTTGAGTGCATGTAATTGTTGAATCTTACAATAACAATGGAAGTGGTTGTGCTAGCTAGTATTGGTTAAGGTTGCAGGTTGTGTCTGGTTGTGCTAACCGGTATTGATTAAGGTTGAAGTTGGTGTTAAAGAGAGAGAGAGAGAGAGAGAGAGGAAGAAAGAAGAACAATAAGAAGAAGAAAGATGATCAAGGCGCATGGATTTTTGGATTGAGTATAAAGTTAGGAAAGATGGACATTCCTGCAGTAGAAATATGAGGGCATCTATTGGGGAGTTACATTTTTGTTCGGGAAAAAGATCTTTCAAAGGTGAAAATCAACATTGATTCACCAATTGCTACTCTTTTACCGAATAAAGGTGATAATCGAAGATTGAAATATTATAATGCAATACTCTCATGCAAGGAAAAATTCTCCAGGATGAAGTCAGTCGTGATTTAAGCTGCGAGGGAGTTAAAATGCTGTCTGTTACAGTCTGCAGACAGCCTCGCAAGCGAAAAATCAGAATGAAGATCAAGATGAATATGTTTTTTTTTTTTTATTTTAAGTTCCTCCTGTAAATATTCTGAAGTTGTTGTATAAAGACTTTGTTAATGTTGGTTTCTGTGGGGAGGAGAACTCCTAAGTTTGGAAATGAGCGCAAGCTCAAACTCCATACATCAGATCTTAATGCCTTCTTCTGCTTTTTTTTTTTTTTTTTTTTTTTTTTGGCATGAATGAATCTGATATTCCTACTGCAATAAACGGTAAACCTCTACATTTGATTTGATAACCCTACAATTATCAAATGGATTCTGAATCAAGCAAATCAGAATGCAATTATCACACACACAACGAACACAGACTTCACACACACATAAACACGATACACAGAGAATTGGGGAGGCAATGTTTGTATTTTTTTTCTTATGGCTGAGTATAGCACTTATACATGAAAAGCGTGTAGAAAATTCTCCCCTTAACTAACTGCACATGGGTGCAACGTGCACGTGCTTAATTGTCTACTTCATATATTTCGTAAACACATAGCAGATAATATAAAATGGATAAGGCCATGTCATGAGGCCTAATTATTTAGGGCCAATAGTGGGCCTCGATTGGCCCACCTATCTTGTTAGCTATCATTCAAGTCTTGTTCCATGTTCTGTTGGCTTCAAACCCACGCCTTTCAACTCTCTATCAAATAATGTCCTTCCCTTGCTTCAGATTCAGTTCTTCATACTTCAAAATGATACCTGGTGTCTACATGTCCTAGGGGTTTCTGATAATTTCATCCCCAACTGCTTTTATAGCAAGTGCATATTTCCACTATTCTATGATGACTTCTCATGAAATTGGGGATTCAATCAAGTTGGATGAGATATATTATTTGACTTTGACCATTGAACCTAGTGAGAACCCGATAAAGTAGAATTTCTTGCACCCCATGAGGTTTAGATTGATTCTCCAGAAATTTCTATTACGTAATAATTTTGAATAATATGAACATTTATCATATATGTGGATATTGCTATTATTAAAAAAAATTGTAGGAGTTTTCAAGTGTCGAAGCGAGTAATTGGTATGGAGGGAATATGAAGATCAAGAATTAAAGAGGGATGAAGATAACAATTCCTTTAATATTTCATTGAACTCGATATCAAGATCCTAAAATATTTCAATTTTAGAGGAGTGAATAGAAAATTTTTTAGAGTTAAATATATATTGCAACCGATATTATTATTATTATTGCTTTCTATGGTGCTACCTGCATAAATGATTCGGATCTCCAACTTGCAATAAATATTTGCCACCTAGTCGTATCGTCCAATGGCTTCTTGAATTTCAGCATCAATCAAGTCCTTTTAGTGGTACAAATGTTCAAGCGAGTGAACGAATTGGAGCAGATTAAGTAGTAAATATTTGGTGCAAGTTAAAGCTAGTTACGATTCACACGTAATAATGATCCCAATATATATTTAACTCAAAATATTTTCCATGTAATTTAATGTTTGGAAGTACCATATTGCACTCCAGATGGTACAAGTGAAATATTAAAGGAATGTTGTCTTCGTCTTTCTTTAATTCTTCATCTCTATATTTCTTTTGATGTCAATCATCTTCTCCATTGCTTAGAGTTAAAAATTTAACAACGTATCGAAAATATTAACATAGGATATATTTTGAAGAAGTGCAAAAGCACTTATAAATCTTAATAATAACCGTGTAATAATCAATCTTAAGTGTGTCTTTGTATTGTATTTGGTCAAGACACGACTCAACCTATACCCATGACTAGGCCCATACCCTTTGCTATTAATTTTATAATTAAAATTTGATAGGGATAGTGTCAAAATCACTACTTCAACTCTACATATTTAATTATTTAATTTTATAATTGAAATTTGAAATTACTAAATATCATATTTAATCAAAATTTTATTTATCAAATTTTATATACTAAATTTAAAGTTACTAAATCTCATACCAAGCTATATTTTTTATCATTAAATTTACTACTTCCATCGTGTTTGAAAATATGACATGATGAAGAGTTATCTTATCAAAAAAGTACAAATGCAAGTAAGGTAAAAAAATTTGACTGACATGCGATAACTTCAAATTTTATACATAAGATTGAAAACACACTCAAAATTTAGGTAATGATTTTGATAATGTCCCATTAACCAATATGATCCCATAATTCAATCGACAGAATGTCAATGTTCCTCATTGCTTGGAGAAACCCATTCGATCGATAATCCCTTATTACCCCTGAAATTGGAGCCTCACCCAAGTGGTGGATCGATGATATATCTACGTTTAATTTTACCTAATTTTTGTCTAGGGACTAAACTATTTGTTGTTTGTTGTAGCAGGTGAGTAGGAGAACCTTTTTTTTTTAATTCAAATAATGTATTAAATAATATTATTTATTTTTAAAATTAAAAAAAAAAATTTCCCTCAAATAAGAACACCCACAATGAGCAAGTTCCAAGATCGATCTGACTATTTGTGTTGTTTCCTATATTTAATTTATTGAATTTTAGATCCAAAGTTTTGAAAACAGTGTTTTTTTTTTTTTTTTTGCATCTAAACTTGTTTCGGCTTTGAAAATGATGTTTGAATAAAATTAATTTTTATAACTTATTATAATTATAGTAAAACTAGTGATTGAGAAATATAAAATTCATACGTACTTTTATACTAAAAAGGTTTATAAATTTATTATAGTTTATTAATTATAAAATAGAAATTTTATTTGTTATATATTTAATTTTGTATACTTAGACTTGATATTAGGAATATGCAAACGGTTGAAATCGTTATTATCAATTCCTCTTTTAACCATATGAATGAAGAATAAGTGTCAATAAAATCATGTTATGTTAGATAATGATAGGGTTTGGTTATGAATTCATTTGTTATTCTACAGTTCAAGTATTATTATTCTTATTGATATATTATTTTGGTAAACTTTCAATTTGAAAATAGTGTCAAAATAATGGGAAAAAAAGAAAGGAAAAAATGAATAATAGAAAAAAAAAAAAAAAACTCTCAAAGAGTAAACGATTACTTATTATTTACTAAACCTCTGAACTCATTTCTAGTTTTTGGGCTATTAATTATAAATCCTTCTTGGTAATATATGTGGTTAGTTTCGTTCACAAAGTTATCTTGGTGCTTGGTCCAATCAAATTATTTGGTCGGGTTAAAATATTTTTGGTTCTTGTTATAAAGTTACTCGGGATAATGACATGGGTTAGTGGTTGTGCTACACGTAAACGTGTTCATATTGAAAAATTCTACATCATAAAAATTGCATAAAATAATAGAATAACTTGGGAAAGTTTTTTATTTGCCAACATGGGTAAACATTGAGAACTTAAACTGATAAAAAAAAGTTGACGATATGAATAGAAAATTAGGTAATACTGAAAACTAAAACTACGTATTTCCCTAATTCTATAAATTCAACACCATGATCTAGCAGTAACGAAAGAGTAGATGAGAGAAAGAAAGAAAAAAAAAAACTCTCGAAGTGTAAACGATTACTTATTATTTATTAAACCTTTCAATGTAATTACTTCAAGACAATAAAAATGGAATTATTCCTAAAATAGCATCTATTTTCTTATTTACCTTAAAGTCGACTCAGAAAATAGCATTTTCATTCCTTCTTTGTAGATACCTTCTATTAGGCTGGCAATATTTGCTTTTCCTTCTATATAGAGAATAACATAATAATTATGTGAAAATTTTGTATTCATTAAAATTATGTCACCATCGTACCTCCTCCAAATTATACTATTACTATCAGCATCACCACCCATGTTTGCATCACTACCACTACACATGTCAATATTGCTATAGCCACCTCTCCTACCACCATTATTTTCATAAACCTCATCTTCACAACACAACCACCATCATACAATTATCGTGGCCACTACAATTACACCTCTAATAGAACTTTTGAGCCATTAAGATTCTTGGACCACCTTCACCAACACAAGAATCGTTGTTGCAGTTGTAACATCACCACTGATATTGTAGTATCACCACCAGCTACCACCAACCTATTATCCTACACCAATCACCACTAGCCATGACAATTACTACCACCATAACACAACATAATATTGCCATTACACTACTAGACCATCACCCCTTTATCTTCCTTACCACTTCTACCACCACCATCTTCACTATTACAAACTTATTATCTCTCTTGCCTACCACCCTAACCTTACATTACAACGACTCATACCGCTAAACAACCATTACCACATCACTACTATCATTATGTAGGTGATAATAGTGGTTTGATGGTAGTAGCATCAACAACAATGGCAAAGTTGATAGAATGATAGCTATAATAGTGGTCATGTAGCGAAGGCAATAGCTCTGGTGCTACAGGGTTGTAATGATAGTGTTCATAGTAGCAATAACAAGGTGGTTGTAGGATGGTGATGATGATGTGACAATAATAATGTTGATATTGACCAAGGCAATATTTTTTCACTAAACATGGCCATAATAATTTTTTTTTTTTAATTTCCAACTTAATAGTGTAATATAGTGAAATAAATGATGGATAGTTATTCCCTATAAGTTAGATCTATAAAAAATAAATAATGGAATGTAAATACACGTGTGTGTGTGTGTGTGCTACTTAGATATTCTAAGTAATTATTAGTTTTTGAGGATAGTATTTTTTATATTTTCCATTCCTCAAAATAAAGGGACCTTATTGTCTTTTTTCATTCAATTTAGCAAAGTGAACGGACAAGCCATCTTGGGACGAGCAGGCCAACTTATGACAAACCAATGTGTTTTAACCCATAGGTTAAATGAGCTAGATCATACAGTCCATTTGTCAAATAAAATGAGAAATCCAAACATAATTCACTGAGAAAAAGGATAGATAAGCGTCCATACTTTTGAAGTTGGGTAGTTTAGAGTCTAAACTCTTAAAATTTACAATTTAGTGTTCATAACCTTGAAAATGGTTCAATTTAATTTCTCCATTATCTTAAAATCTAACAAATATTTTTAAAAGATGAGTTAGCATCCACACGAGGCCAAGCTCATGCGAAAGGTTTAGTTAAAATATGCTAGATTCCTCTAATTATACAAATAGAACCTAACCATGCTATCCAACTATAACATCTAAATCATCTATACTAACAATCCATCCCTCTCTTTCAAGGGATTTTAGTTAATAACCAAATATAACGCTTAAGCTAAGGATTAAGTTAGTGATCCTTCTTGCATCTTCCCCTCCCTAAGCTTAGGCATCATATGCACACTTGGTCATTGTGCTAATTTTTCACCGTCTTTTTCATTTGCCATCCCTTGATAGTAAAATGAATTTTGAATGTAAGTGGTCGTTTGAGGATTTTAATGGTGATGAATGTCCCTTTCTTTAAAACCCACTTCCTCTACATCTTCTTGCCATAAGGTTTCTGATGGTCTTCTTTTCAAATGCATGATGCGTTATATACACGAATTTCTTTTTAAATGATCTTTTTAATAAAAACACCCCAATAAGTTGACTGATTTGTGCATAATAATAATAATCAAACTAGTGAGAGCCAAGTCATATCCTCAAGAATTGAAAACTAATTATTAGTTTATATCAATTTTTTCTTTAGCTAAGCGATTGAAATGAAATGTTTAAAGAAATTAAAATGAAAGGAAACAAACTAAAACACTAATGTAAAAACAAAAGAGAAAGCTTATCAAATCAAATGCATAGGATTTCGAGTCCACCATAATATATTAATTGTATTGTAATTGATTATAACTATATTTAGCGATTTAGTTATTCTTGTAAATTTGTTAGTCATTTGTTTCCCCATCGAGTGGTTAGGTCCTTTATGGTTTAATAATCTAATTCATTTTTTGAATCACTAAATTATTTAACTAACCAAATTAAATTTCTAGATTCCTTTAGTAAATTTAACATACATTCAGAAAATACAATTACTTATCTTCCTAATCATAATTGATTAGTACCCTAAATTTAATCTCCCCTAAATTCCTTTAGCCAAATATTAAAAATGTCATAATAAGTCCTAAGTTGCAATTTCAATTTAATTAAAGATAGTTACAATCTTATTAATTTAATTAAACATGAAACTTGACTAATTTTAAATCACTTTCCAGATATAGAGAGAGAGATATATATATATATATATATAATGTATTGTCCTATGTTTTGGACCTCGAATACACGACCTTAGCATTAAGGTTCAAACAATAATAATATAAGCATCTAAATATATCATAATAAAGCAGCAATAATAGTTTGTAGATGAGAATACACGCTCTTCATGAACCAGCACGATTTTATGGACCATCGCAACTTTTTTATGAATGAACAGATACAAATACACAGTTGTCTTATTACATAAAATAACAACCTCTTTAAAAGACAAATTTTAACAAAATAACACGAGGAAGTTTCTACGGTTAACACTAACAAACTTGAAACTCCCATGATCCTCATCTGGTGCCTATTCATGCAATTATTAAGCTTCGCTTTACTGCCCATGCTTCCATGTGAAAATACACGGATTAAATACGCTCGGAATCATCAAACTGCACCATCTCCAAGCTTGGATTTGATCAAATTAACAACTTCGGTCTTGCGGCCTTCTTCGCTCGCGAATGCACTTATCGTCAAACCCCCACCCTACAGATCAAGAAAGATTCGAGAACACATGTAGATAGGTTTTTGTACCATTCATACCCTTTCACCTCATTTTCCACTACAAATTTACATGTGAAGAACAGATAACAGCATGAGTTTTGCTAAAATATGGTAAATGAAAGATAATATTTCTCTGGTCGAACTAATTGTCTTTCCAACACTCTAGGACATGAATCATAACAAACCAACGCTCTGTATCTTTTTTACTTTTGGTGTCGAGTCTCCTAAAACAGAACTGACCTGTGAAGTCGGTTGCAGAACTCAAAATAACGCAGAAGAATCACGGAACAGAACAGACAAGAGTTGAGCCGCGATAGCGCAGGCCTAAGGTTCACTTCTTAATTTTGAGAAGTACCAAAGAAACAGCTCAAAGGACAGTTCTACAAACAATAGTAACAGCTCCAAACAAGATGTTACTATACAAGTTTTTCAAGTTCTTATAACAGGGTCCTACACTCATTTGACAATTCTCTTGTACAACACCAATATATTTGCTGCCCTTGTTGCCAGCTGACGAAGCATTCATTTGCGGTAAGCTCGAACACCAACTTGACTTCAGCAAAAATAATAATGTGTTGGAGAGGGCAACAAGGTAGCAGTTGTAAAAACAATGGAGAATGAATGTTTCGAGTACATAATGCTTAAAACAATCGTTTCCTACAATCTGCTGCACCGCAATAGCAAGGCATTTTCTTAACCTTGCCATTCGCATCGCGGACGCTATTGAGTTCATAGCCATAGTCGTATGTTAGTTCCTACAGGCGATAAACAAAATAGGTCACTTGGCAACGGAGACAAACAAAGAATGCCATAAAAAGAGATACACATCATGAAAGTGAAGTTCCATCGTATTTGCGTGTCTCATGTTCAGTGGATGTCCATCAAGATGCCTGATACCAAGTTTTAAGTGACGCTAGACAAGCAGCACTGCTACGAGGGAGCATACAAATTATTCAATTTCCTTAGGATGCTCCAAAAAAATAAAATAATAAAAAGCCAAAATTTGATGTACAGAGAACAATTACTCCTTCCAACTTTTTTGAGGACAAAAGTGTCAGCAATCAAGTTCACGAACGTAAATACTATCATGAATGCAATAGGGAGAAATATCCATGTATCTACATCCTAGATGAAGAAGACCGTCTTCCCAGCTGCTGGTATTATAAAAAACATGCCTCATGAATGAAGATTAGTAACTAACTATATTTCCCTCCAATATCAACATGGGCAGTGAGTCCTATCAGATGAACAGATAATGCCACTACAAACTCATCAACAGAAAACTGGCTTGGAAAATTGCAAAACTAAATTTATTATACAAATAACATCCTTTAAAAAATACAACCCTAACCTGCAAGGGAGGTATGTTATCAGCAGCTATCAGCACCACCCTAGCCAGCTTGACATCACGGTGCAAACTAAGAACACACTGAACAAAAAGATTTGGTTCACAGCTATGATTGATGAACCTGGCAACATTTCCAACTGAACCTGCATCGATACAGAACTCTGGTGCATCAGATCTCGAATCATCATGCTTGTCCAACTGATTGATTATCTCTGTGGGTGCTGGATTGAGTGATCTCCTCTGTCAATGGATGGCGAATGAGTTAAGCAACAATTGACATGGAAGTTGAAGAATAGTCCTTCCTAAATGTATGACAACTAAATGAATCTCCTTTCCATATGAAAAGGTGTGCATGCAACTATTCACCATCGCAAAAAATTTGAAGAACACCCTGAACTCATGTCTACCATTGACATTCGGAGGATCCCACTGGTCACCAACCTGTATGTACAGCTCCAAATTTTCCAGGGCAAAGAAAAACCTAGTATAACTATATTTTGTGGCCTACTTTATTAAGAATTCTAGAAGAGCATGACACCCAATTGAAATGATTTGTTAGTTTAACCAAATGATTGGAAAAAACTAAATTAAAGAATAAATATATAAATAAATCATCTATACTGTGAATTTTTAAATTGGTTGTAGATTTAAATATATTATGGTATTAAAGCGGGAGGTCAAATCTAACCTTTGTCCCATCATTGCATCAAAAATAGTTATTACCCAACGATGAGACTTATGAAATCCAAAATTGTAAAAGGGCATTGGGGAAGAAAATCTTAGCATCAGTACATTTAAATTTGTGAATTTCAATTTAACATGTATCAGAATGAGGGACCCAGTTACTTCTCCCTATTTAATTATTTTCACATGATGATTAAGACCAATAAGTATCTTGAAGTAAACTTTATAAATCAATTGGTTGTAAAGCATAACTTAAGAAAAATATATTTAATGTAAAGTTTTGAATCATCTACTTGTGAAGTGACCTCTCCTTTAAGCCAAAATCTTTAAGTAGAAGAAATTTCTCAAATAAAAGCATAACATAGCGGCATGGAATACCTCTCTCCCACCAATTCCCCTCATAGTTTGCAAACAATCAATGTCAAATATGTAGTTGTTTTCTGACGCATTCTCCAAATCTTCTGATCTTCTTAGAATGCCAATATATTCACAAACAGGTGCTCCTGAGGGGATAAAATCCCATGATCTAACAGCCCATCCTTTCCGTGGGGCACGGAAAACCTGAAATCCAAAATTAAGATTACGATTGATGAACTAACTCAACATGTAAGACGAGACAATTATTTAAAACGTTGGACAACCTCAAGTCGATACTTTAATCCTCTCTGAGATACCCGATTAACGCAATCAGGTCCACAACCACACTTGGGACCACATTCATACACAACGTCCTTAGCTTCTATTAATCTGCAAATCACAAAGCATTACAAAATCTTAGTACCACAAAACAAGGAAAAGTGAGAAACTTGTCCACATTTTTTAAATAAGTTGATCATGGCTATGGCATCAAAGCATAATATCTTGAATCTAGGTTTTGGTGTTTTCACATGAATATTATATTATTTTCACACAATAGGCTCTAGTCAAGATGTCAGCCATATGTGAAAAGAAGCATTGAACTTCAGGCAGCACAAAACACACATAATCATCTTCATACTTAACTTTTAATCAATTGCTAATGATTTCAATTAAATTTCACAGCTCTCACGCTATTTGCTTTTATGCATGCTCCCATTCATTAAACTACAGGTTGATATTACACAATCATTGTTACTTACAGAAACAGTCAGATTTATCATTTTGTGTTGCTCACTCACACCAAAAGCCCATGGTAAGAACAAGCAAATCAGTTAAGCATTGGACCCACAACAGAACTAATTCTTGCCAAAGGGAAAAAGAAAGGAACTAGCTGTAACAAATTGCATAAGCTATGCGAATGATCATTTAATCAAACCACCCATATAGCCTACAAGTCATCATTTGGTTTTTATAATTCCTAGGCAACATGATCATACATCAGCACTTTTAGGATGAGATGGGTCTGTCAGCTTCCATTTTAGGATTCTCAAAATAATATAACAATAAACATCAAGTTGCCATTTTCACCCATGAATATGGCTGTAACTAAAAAAGCAAACACTTTATGACAGAAAAGAGCTGACAAACTAGCACCTTACAAGACATTTATGCTAATACTTCAAAATCATTCATGCAACTCTCACCTGCCTCCATCTCGTTGAACGTATGGGAAATCTGAGCCATTTAATCTTGCACATTCACATGTCTTAGGGTTTGTGCAACTTCCCTTACAACTGCATCCGGATAAATCTGAGGGAATAGTCACATTTTTGGCGACTTGATTAGACTTGATGTATCTAAATCCTGAAATTTATCATTCGTGCCCCCAGTTTCAGAAACCCAAGCAACTCCAAAAAAGTAAGCACAAATAGATCACAGAGATACCTGTGAGGTAATAATCGTTTTTCAGTAATTCACATAATCTATTGCATATAATAATGCTAAAGGGCATATAGCAAGTCTCTTCTCATTAACATAAGCATTCTAAACTATAGTATATATAGTCCGATATCTCAGTAACCTAGTGTTTACATCTTCAACAAATTAGCACATCTTGCTGTCAGACTGAAGTCGGCACCAGCCTGCCCACTCTTTATTTGTTTCTCCTGTACCAAAAGTTATAAACTGTGCCTGCAACTGCAAATCCTTACGGTGGCAAAGTGGCATCATCAACATTTGAGTCGCATCATTCAAACCAACAAAATCAATCAACCATGTGCAGGTCTTACCATTTCTCCCAATATTTTTCTACCAAACTTCTCAGAGATGTATAGCTTCCATTATTGACCTTCCCAGCATAAAAGCAAATGTAATCATAGACGCATTAGTTTCTATTCTTTAGTTTCTTTCGATCACTTGCTCCCAAAGTTTCATTGTATTGCTCATTAACTTAACTAACTCTATGGTTTACATAATGTTCCATATCTCCTTTTTCCTTATGTACAAGAGCAACCTCTCCATTGGCCAAGCATTTTCTTAGTCTACAAGATCATGTTAAAAGAATCAGTGAACTGTATTCTTTCCCAAGGTATTTGCACACTCAATTGGAATTCCATTCATTCCATCTTTCCATCATTTAACTTCTTCAAAAAGGTCAACGAATACAAGTTGGGAAGTTAAAGATCATTTATTTCCAACTGCAAGCTTATGTTCCTCAGAAAAAGCATATTCAAAAGCACGAAAACCTCACAAGCATCAGTTTTTGTGAATTGGCCAACATAAATACCACCAGATCCAATCACATTGGCAATGAACTAGTCCTTCAAAATAAGTCGTATTACCAAAAATTTCATGCACTAAACACTATATCACAAAGTGTGATTACTGGCCCAAATTGTACGCATAAACTGAAAAAGCAATTTGTCTTTCCTTCTCTGATGACTTGTGCAGTTGGTCAGGAGAGATGGGAAAAAATGCAGTTTCCAGGGCTTTCTTAAATAGTGCTCTTAAAGACAGTATCATTTAGTATTTACAGCTTCATGAGATACCAACGGATTGGGGCCAGCTTCTTGGTAAACCTCATTGCAGACAGAACTTCAAGATTCAAGATTTTCTTTGGAAAACTGAGCGGCCAGAGATTTAGTGATTTGAAGACTTTAGATGTTACCAACAACTTAGCAAATATAATAATATGATGTTCAGCAATATAGGTAACGCCAATAATGTTTAAACCACCCCAAGCGTTAACCTAGTGATTAAAGCTCAAGATATTCATGCCATGCCAACTTGTATTAGGATTTGGGTCCACTACCCACCAAGCAAACTTCTTAGGGCTACCTAGGTGGGCACAAGCTATAATAAACCAGTGTATGAATTTTGTAGGAACGTTTATGTGCCCAAAGTTAACCGATCATATTACGGCCGTGTCTCTCTGTTCAGAAGAAAAGAAATAACGTTTGAACCAGAAAGCAGCAGCCAAGCAATAAATTTCTATATAACTTGCCCGTCGGTGGAACTGGCAGATCATCCACTAAATTTGTGGCAGGAATCGGAATAGCCTCTTTGCCATTTGTGATGTCCGCACATACCAAGCTACAGCAACAGCAAATTTTAGGTATATTTCAGTATCGAAACAATCAACAAATATATTACCATTAACAGTTAGCAAGAATCATACCCACGTATTTCTGATAGAGATTCAGGAGGACGCCCGTTTTTAAAATGCACCTGCCATCATAAAATTATAGAAATGATACACAAGCATAAACATAAAATGGAGCACAATCTACATATAGAAAAAGAAGTGGTGACACAGAGACCAAAGACATGGCAGGAAAAAAATTAATCAAAAGTTCAAAAATTTAAATAGACAGGCCTATTCGCCAATAGAACTAAAATTCTGATTCCTGCACTTCACAAATTAACTGCACAAGAGATTGAGCAGCCTGCAGTGACTTAACCTCCTAGAAAACACAAGCAGTAGTTCCATTTGAGAGGGAGAAAAGGATACAGGCAGTGATGACTGAAATTTCAAAGGTTAATTATCTGAGTTGCACAAACTTCACAGGAAAGACAAGCATATTGGAACATGTGACATTTCTTTCTATGAATTATAACTAGTGCATGGAGTAAGGTACAACATCTTTATATTTATAATTCAGTACTTCCTTTAAAAATGAAACAAGACATTAATTAAGTTCATCATTTTGCTTTTGGGTTAAGTTAATAATACATCTAAAAACCAGAGCGTGGATGTATACATGAAATTGGGTATGAAGTAAAGAGATCATGGAAAACCCATCACATTGAACAATGAGCTGGGGTGAAAATAACAATCCATGTATTACTAAGAAACCCTAGCTTTCATTCCATATTGAATTTAATTAGGTAGCAAATTAATAAGAAATAGGTTTGATTTCATATTCATAATGTCAAACAACAAACATATCAAGAGCATAGAAGCAAAAATGTTAGGGAAAAGAAATTTAGTACCTGATTAGTAGTCAAAGATGGCTGGCCTTCAATCCGTTTCAGCAAAAATTTATAAACTGTAAATCCAGAAATACCCTTTTCTGCCCAGTACTTGACAACCTAACAACCAGCAAAACCAACGTTACCATCCAAAAGAGATATAGCTACAACTTATATACCGCAATATAGGAATGACAGCTAAGGAACTAGAATTTTTGTGGAAAACAGATCTGCATATCAACTTTTCACCAGAGGCTGTGTTCTTACAAATATAATAGGGACAATATCAGGTTTGCTCACTGAAATATCACTAAAAAGCCCGTTTACTATCTATAGTTGAAATTTGTTGAATGCCCTACCTGAAATTTCACTGAAGATTTGTCCTGCATATACTTGCAATTTGCTAAATTTTATAGTTTTGAACTCACTAAAAATATCATCTTAAAACCTAATACTTCAAACTTTTAATCAATTAATTAAATAAATACTAATATCTTAATTATCTTTGGGCATATAGCATGTTTTAGTTAGCTGATATTATAACATCATTAACGTTGCCAAAACAGCAAGTGTTACAGAGCACCAGTGTCTCATTGAAATTTATCAGTTTCAGTAAAAAGGTTGCAAATTGCTTGGCCTTAGTACACTACAGGTAGCAAATGTGACGTTGTTCCTCCATAATTTTTATTTGATACTTTCTTGTGTGTTTATAATATGAAATAATATGAGATAACAATTCAAAATTTGCTGACCACGAGAATGAATATTAAAGGAGCAAAGTAATTTTCCAAAAGTTTTTCTTAATGCACATATTGGCAGAAGAGAAATGATACCGATATAGACACAACTGAGCCATGCCTTTCAGTTGAACCATGGTAACAGGGACAGAGTGTTCCCTAAGCAAACCAGCTGGTCACACAGGGTGATAGGAACCAATGAGAGAGTACAGAGAAAAATGACTGTGTTTTATTGATATTAATGAACGAATTATGAATTACAAACCTTAGTCTCTCTCTAAAAGAGAGCCATGAGCTAAAAGCTCACACATAAGCATAAGCTCACTCATGAGCACAATTACTCACACAAACTAACTCACAAGTTTCTAACAAAATGTCTGACTTATTCTCTTACTAACTAATATCCTCTATTTATAGTATTTAACTAACAACTTACTATAGAAACTTTTAGACACAAACACACCAGAACAACTGTGCACCACACCACACCAAAGTAACACATACACATCACATGTACAACACATCACTATACAGTAGCACATGTACTAATCGCATATACTAGAGTTACATCACAGGTTTCCCAGCAAAACTAACCAGTTTTTCCACATCAAATTGAAAGTTGAATTTATTTGGCTGTAATTGAGCACCACTCACTTTGTATTGCTCCATTAACGTATACTTCTAATTATACTAATTTCATCATCATGATTTTAAGTCACAATATGAGACTCATGCTTTCATAATCACTTTCAATAATGATTTTCCTTCTATAGGAAAGGACCATGAAAGGGTCTCCCTAACAAGTTAATTGGGGGGTAAGTAAAGGCCATCTCTCAACTGACTAATAGATCTCGAGAAATAGGCCATCAAAATGAGATGATAGAGCAAGATGATGTAGGATTTTTCCCCTTGATGGTGAGAAGTCTCATACCCATCAACTGCAGTAGTTCTTAAGAGAGGATCTGTGCAAATTCTATATATGAAATTCAACTGCCAACCAGTAGGATATCAAATTATCAGTTTACAGTAGACTTATTATTTACATATATACTTCATAAATTAATAGCAAAGTCCATATTTCTACATTGTCTTTTCCATTTTCATTTTCAACACCTCTCCTTGTGTTTCTAAAATATGCAGCTTTAAGGAGTGCAAATGAGTGAAAATAGATAGAAAGAAAAGGAAATGTAATTCCCATTTCTTGTTTTAATTTATAAGATGAAAATAGAAGGAAATGAAATGAAATGTTTTTCTCTCATATTGCTCAAATGACATCACAAAAGGAAATAAAAAGAATTGAAATTTGATAGGTTAAAATTTTTCTCACTTCTTCTTTTTTAACTTAGATTTTGGGAGCATCTTTATAATTTTAAGTTTAATTTCCACTCATCTCCACCCTTTTTCTGCACAAGAGCAAAGAGAAACAAGTTGAATTTAAAAGTGGAATTGTTTTCACTCATTCATCTCAATTACTCTCCTTTTCCACTTTCATTTTAAATGTCCAAACATAAAATTTCCACCTATTTACATCCATTTTCTTAATTTTCCACTAATTTCATGGTAGCCACTATTGTGTAAGTTTTATATTCCAAAGCCCATTAATTTGAGAAAATTTTTCATATTACTGGAAAACTTCTTCAGCGCAAAATACTTCTGAAGATGGTAATTTTCATATCTTCAGTTATTCTTATAAAAATATACAGAAAAGATATTTCCGTAGCTTGCACATTTATGTAACTCAGTCAGTGATTAAATCATTTTGGGCATATTTACATTAATATATTATTCTGGAAACAACCCATAAATATATTATCCCAAATCTTTTACAAAGAAATAAATGTATAGAACTTGAGATCAATTTTAGCATTCCCAATTACTTCTTTAACTTACAATAACAAGTCTTTTACAGCTTAATTATTATAATAATAAAAAAAAAAGAAAGAAAGAAATTTATAAGTCAATAAAAATGAAACCAAACAAGAACTATCTTTTATGGAGCTAAAAGATTTGTCAAAACTAATTCAGAAAATGGAAAAAGAAAATTCTGGAAAATACTTCTTCTAAAGCAACTTGGGCCTAAGATTAGTAAAGCTCCCTCAGGATAAGTGCCACTTAATATTTATTAGCATTTATAATCAAAATATATATAATAGTTTTATGAGTTGATTGACCATAGTTTAATTTCAGTTCCACCCCTTCTAAATCTTGGAACCCTCAGCATTGTCCAAGTCAAATGCCCTGGTTCTAACAACATTAATGCCGGATCTTTTTAACTTTAGGTAAAGGAAGGATTGCCAGCTGGATACTTTCAAAACAAATGGGCCAGATTTGAACTGCAAGAAGATTGCAATAACAGACAAACAAAATCCAGTAAAGCAACATGTTGGATCATTCTAAACAATAGAAAAGAAGCTGAAGCACAGACATGAGATTAATTAATTTCTTCTGCTTAAGGACTTCTACTTTAGGAACTTAAATCACCTGGTACAGGCCGTCATATGTGTAAATTTTACCAGTATAGCTGGCAGAAGATTCATGACCACGGACCACCCTAACAGGCACCTTTGCTGCTATACAGTTCTGCAATTGAACAAGTGACAAGGGAAATTAATCTAGCATCCAGCCAAACAAAACTTATCTTACTCCACTCAAAAAATATTGACAGATACAACCCAATCCAACCTGCAAAAAGGAAAAGAAGTATAAACCTGAGCAAAAATATACACTTATTAGGTAAGAAATATTCAGACATTATACAAGAGAGATAAAAAGCCTAAATTCTAAATGACAAGATAATTCAATATCATTCCCATGTTAAAAACCAATACTAGTTAGCAATCCCATGCATGAGTGACTACCGTGACAAATTAACTATCAAATGAAATCTACAGAGTTCGACGAAAATTAAAGACAATATTTCACGTATAAAACTTCAATTTTTCCCTCCCAATATCTGGAAGAACTGGAAAGAATCAGGACAATCATTCCCTATATTAACCTTCTACCCAAAAGTACCTTATTTATATACTTCTCCATACATGATATGGAGATTCTATAAAATGTTCCGTCATACCATAGTTTCCAATGACAGCTTTCATGGTCAAACAACTAAAAAATATTGACATGGATGAAATTTTCCCGTGAATTACATGCTTCCATATATAATAAATATTTAATGTGAGCCCTATTTTATGATTTACAATCCTTACACAGCAACATATGATTTGTGAGGTCACAAACAAGGACACTGAATGCAAACAAAAAAGTTTCATATGCTGACCACCCTTGTTTTCCAATTCATTTTCCTCTTATGTTTATTGAAAATGGAGACATGCTAAAATATAGTAGTTCATAACTTTCAGAAACAACTTTCTCTTAGTCACAGAAAAATATGAAAATTGATTAACAGCAACTAATTTGATGAAAGCATTTCTTTTATAATGCATGTTGAGTAGTTGACTAAAGGAGAGGCATCTTGCAAGTTCGGAGTTTCTGCAAGTCTTATCAAAATTATAATGGAAGAACTTGCCTGTCAAGCTACCAGTATCCATTCTTACCATGACTTAGCAGTTTAATGGGGGGGGGGAAGGGGGGAGTGTGGTGGAACTGAGTGTAATGGACCACAAAAATAAAGAATAAAAGTTAAGAAAGTGAGTTTGGCCAGCCAATGCCTGATGTACCAGGGTTAAACACATTCACAAACACTTGAACAAATATAAAGGGAAAAAAAAAGAAAGAAAAATGGGCATAAAGAACCACAAAAGAGCAAGTAGGATTTTCTTTTTTTTTTTTTTTTCTCATTATGGGCTAACAAGGGGCACAGCTGTAAACTGACCTACTTCAGGGCACATAAACCACAAAACAAGACCCATGTACTGGTTGAATATAGCTTCAGGTGTGTATGCAGCCCCCATAAGTGTCACCAATTGGATTTAAACCCAATATCTTAATGCAAATTGTCATCAGAGCACATGGCCCTTATTCGGTAAACCAAGAGAGTAGGATTTATGATGCACTCTTTTTGGATGTGATAGATATTGGAAGTATTTTATATCTGATAGATGTAAGTAATTGGTAATAAGGAAATCAAATTTTAACAATTAGACCACATGTAACAAGATATGAAGTAGTTTAGGATAAGGCAGACATGCAATAGCAAGAAGATTTAAATGTCATTATAGAATTCGGTCATGTTTAATTATCCACAAAAGAATTTGAACATAATAATTTTATTTCATCTAGAATTTATGCAATTTACTTAACAAGAAACTTCCAAGTATAGAATGCATCAGATAGCACCTTAATCATTTAAGTTCGAAGGTAAAATCAAAGGAAATAGCATAAGCATTATCTTTTTTCTCTTTCCCTAATTGCATGAGCATTTTTGTATGTGTAAAACAGCATCATATCATATCAAAAACTTCCTGACCTATAACATCTTATTATTTCATGTCTTAACATATTCAATGCTACCTGGATATTCTATATAGATGCCCATGTGCGGGCAAATGAAAACAAAAAGATGACTTTGTGGCGACATCAATATAAGTTCTTTAGAGCCTCGAACCAAGATACTTAATATAGATCATTGAAAGTTTTTGGAATCCTCTAGTACCAATGCATCAGATTTTAAATGACCATCTTTGTTTGACGAATGTCCACAGCAATTGACTAAAAGCCAAAAAGGCGGATGTGACAGGCAAGAAAAGTTCATATCCACATTCAGGTAGATCAGTTCATCAGCTTTAGCTTATTAAAGCCTGAACTTCAAGACTTGGTAGATAAAAGAATTTTAATTTTTCTAAAGCCATGTTTTAATTTTCATTTTAATTTAATGTTTCATTTGGTATTTCTGCAAGTATATTGATATTAAAAAGGAACATTATAATGATGTCAGACAACTCATCTTTTCTACCTCCTTAATTGCTCCTAAGCCATTAATGACCAAATACTTTTATCACAGTTTTCTGAATTTACATTGTTTCTCAAATGTTGACATAAATCCACAAATATTATTTTAAACATAACATAAATACAACTTCGAAACTAAAATATTAACATTGTTGCACCGACCAGACTAATGTCTCAAAACATTCCTAAGGGTCACAAAATAATAAAATTTTCTGAAAAGGTCAAACAAGCAAACCTTCAGAGCCAAATTTCCACGTGTAAGCTCTTGATCTTTAATTTGACGCTTGTCACCAGTGAGATTATGCCCACCCTGACCAGTATAAACAATGTCTTCGGCATTATCCAAGTCATCCTCATACTCCCCAGACAGAACAATGGCTGTAGCAATGGGAAACTCATATTTCGGGTATGCCTGAGTGAAGATGAAGACTAAGTTATTCTTCATGTATGACATTAAATAAAACCAAAGGCAGCATACTGTAAATTTCTAGATTGTCTTAGATATTACTAATGAATATTGCTATTTGTTCATTTAGAACATTTTCAATGAAATCCTTTTGATTAGAAAGCAATATAATACAACCATACCAATTCCAGTGGCATTCTTGCATATTCTCAAAATCAATCCTATATCATGCATCCAAATTGGAACGTGGAGAATATCAGCAAGGTTGTAAAAGCATATTTACAAGTGGCCTTAAGAAGTGTATTGCTGTTGAGGTTGAATTGCATCAACCAAGAGACGTTACTTACACAATGGAATTAACAAAGTTGTATAAGTGGAGGGGCAGCATGTCCAAATGAACAGTGGTGGGAGATTGATTATTGATTAATGCAAGTAGTGCAATGAATAAAAACCTCGATATCAAGAAATTGAGCAGGTCGAAGTTAGAGGAAAAGAGAGCCAAAGGTCTTTGCTTTAATTGTGATGAGCCTTTTACCGGGGAACATAAATGCAAAAGGCTATTTTGGCTATAATGTGAAGAGGAAAGCAAACATGATGAACACTTGGAGGGCAACACACACAAAAAAAAAGGGGGATTAGAAATTCACACATAAGGTCCTGTGCAATCTTGAAGGGAAGAATAATGTCAGGTAGTCCATTGCTCATTTCTAGGATGTTTATCATAGATGCAAGAGCAGGCAAGCAGTAGAGTCCTAGTCTTCAGTATGTGTGTCTTTAAGCTGACATGTCAGCTTATATTGTGTATAGCTATGATTGTGTGACTGTCATATGTATAGATTTGTCAAGTCCACTAAGTGCATGTGAAACAGGTCGGATGGTGTGTGCGTGTAAGGTATGGTGGATGTTTTGCACAGCCAAGCTTAATGGCCGTTTAGGGGAGTTTCAATGTCATTTTGTCATGAGAGTTAGTTTGGGAGTGAAAACAGGAAGTGGATTGATGTATAACAGCCACCTTTTGTACTTCAAATGGCAGAAAACAAAGAAGAAAAGCAAGCCTATTTTCAAACTCAAAATATTGAATTTTAGGAGAGTGTTGAGTTCTCACTATGGTGAGCCCAAAGCTAATTCCATTACTAGGGAAGAAAGGTAGAAAATCTGTCAGGGGCACTTTTGAATCAGATTTCAATTTAGAGCGTCCCAAAACAAAATCTCAGAACCAATCCTACAACATTTTCTTGAAAACCATGTAAACCAATGTCATCCCTTTGAACTATGCAATGAAGAGATTGTATAATGGTAGTGACCCAGTTTCCTGGTAATAGGGCTTTAAGTAATCTTAATTTCATCCCTTTTAAAAAAATAACTCAAAATCATTTGATACTATCATATTATCTTGAAATTGATTTGAAGATATGTAAATGCATCTACATTAATAATATTAAGTGAATTACTAAAATATGCATATGTTGTGGAATGTAAGATTATCTAGTTTGAATGCTCAATTATTCATAAAACTTTCACACAGTTTCACTTCGGACCTTAATGAAATTTAAGCCACTCAATATTGCTTTAAAGTTTCAAACCTTTTCAGTATAGCACTTAGAACTTCAAATAGTTCGATCTTCCCTTAAAGTTTCAAAAGCATTCAACACAGCACCCAAAGCATATAATTCACAAATGCAAAAGTGAGAAGGGTGTTTGCACAACAGATCTAACATGATGACATGGCAAGTGTGTCTATGTTGCCAGGCTATCAGATTACTAATGATGTAAGATTAATTGAGTAAACACATTCACAATTTTTTTAAGAGTTGGTCAGCTTATAAGAATTAGGCCTACATTGAAATGTTCAGAAACCTCAAAAGCAACATAGGATCAGCTAATTTATAAAGGACCGTACATAATGGGGGTCATAATTCCATGAATTAATATAACTAGAGTAAAAGATGGTTTGTAAATTCATTCCATCTTTATGATAAATTATACATTTTGAATTTACAGATCCTAGATCTCTATTAGGTAAAGAAAATTTAACAGCCTAGAGGTCTCAATCCATTAAACATAATAATTAATCCAGGTCCATGTACTAAGCACCATGTAAACCATCCCAAAAATAATTGCACCAGCTCTTAGGAGGCAACTCCTATCCTCCAAGCCATAAACATGTCAAGATCATATATATGTTAAAGATTTACATTTTAGTGAACTTTTTCACAGTGGAACATAAAAGGCTAAATCCATTTACCCTCAACCAAAAATACAATATACTACTTTCTATTCAAGTAACAATATCAATGCCTCTCACTTGGAAGTTAGATTTATTAAATGGAGCAGATATTAGCTTCCATTAATTTTTCAATTTGGCAGATCTATTCATAGAATTGAAAATGCATTACCGCCTCGTATGCCTTCCCCATATAATCAATCCCATTCAACCAATGACTGTGAAATCCAGTCACCACCATTTCGGCCCGTGAAAAGAACTGATGCCCCACAAAAATACCTAGCATGAAGAAAAGCTTCAAACTCAAGCTTTTTTCTTTCACATTTGTCTCATATCAATATTTCAATATCAATATTAAATCTAATAGATATATACCCACAAATTTTGAAAAAGAAACTAAAATCAAAGGTAAAGGCATAAAGCCATAAAAACTATCACCAACCTGGGATATTACCAAATCTTTTCTCTGGATACAACACTGTATTAGTCTCCATCATCTATCAATGAGTTAATAGAAAAGGAAAAGTTAGCAAAGCCAAAACATAGTTGAGAAAGGAATATTTACACCCATGAAGATCAAATGTATAGTGGAAAGGGAAAGTCACTTAAAATCCATAACTTGCCTTGGTAATTGCCTTTAAATCAGGTCTCTTCATCGGTTTTTTAGCATTATCTTCAGCAGCATTAACCTTCTGCATATAAATTTAGATGCCAATCAACAAAAGTATGAATACTCAATGGCCACATAATTGAAGAAAGCAACATCTATCAAACTCATATATATTTCAGTGATTTATGGAAATCTTATCCATTATGCTAACATGCATTGACGATTCCATAATTTCATAAACTAACAAATATAATGGCATACCAAAAATCACACACCATTGAAACAGATATTTATCCTAGGACTAAAACATGGGATAGAGGACTGGCTTTAGCTACAAATGATCCACTAGGACAGTTGTTCATCCAAATGATATTCCTTTAGCCTGTTAAGGATGCCTGAAATAGCCCAATAGTATCTTTTCCAAACATACTGCATGGAATTATAAACTATATATGGGTAAATATCTTTTCCACCCTTTCTCATTATCTGCTTTTTGCAAACGCATGGTTTGGAGTAAACAAAAATAAGATTGCAAAACAGAATTAACGAAAATTGACAAACAGACACCAATCACAATGGGATAGCGAAGCATGACAAAAGTAACTTTGGCTAATGAACACAACTATACTATCCAATTCCTCTATGCCAAGACCAAACTCCCAAGTCCCAAGACTTCTCCCATAAAAAACATTACATTGATATAAACATCAGTGCATTCAAAAACCTACATGGAGCATAATATCTACGCTATATTCTCACAAGCTCTCAGCATAATTTATTCCATCCGTAAAACAAACCTATTATCACTAAGCTGCTCAACCAAGTATCAAAAGTATAACAAAAATATCACCAAATGAAGGAGCCAATCTGAAAGATTCGAATGAAACAACTCACTGACATTGCGTTTATCCTTGGGGTTTTTAGAGGCAGAGGCTTTCGATGCTGCTTCACATCTCTTCTCTTCTTCCTGCCAACAAAAATAATAACAACAAGAAGAAACGCAGCTTGCAGTTAAAACAACTACTATGTTTTTTAAAATTTTGACCTTAAGAAACACTAAAAACTAAACACAGCTTCAAACTTCAAAACCCTACCTGAACAAAATGAAGATAATGCGAATTAAACAGCCTCAAAGTCTCCTTAACTTTGGCAGCAGCGCTCTTGCCTTCATTCCCGTTCTCTGACCCTAGCTCTGACCCTAAGTTCCCCAAAAACTCTCCACCTTTCTTCGCCTCCTCAACCACTTCTACTTTCTTCTCTTCCCCCACCATAGCCCCGTTTTCTCTCTCCTCGTTCTTCACTCCAGCTCTCTTCTTCTCACTTCCATCACCTACAACATTACTCTTCCTCTTCCTCTTCTTCATCTTCCCACTTTCATCTTCTCTCTCCTGTAAAGCCTCCACTGTTTTGTTCACCAACTTCTCCTTCTCTTCTCTCTCCTTCGCTAACGTCTTTATCCTCGCCGACTGTCTCCGCTCCACTAGCGGAGTTTCCACCTTCTTCTTTTTCTTCTCCACCTCCTCCTCCTTCTTCGTACACTCTTTTTCTTCTTCTTCCTTCTTCATACTACTTCGTGTCTTCACCCTCATCAAACTATTGACATTCTTCGTCTTCTCAGACTCCGAATCCGACGAAATCATCACAATCGGAGTTCGATTCAAGCTCTCCATATCACCATTCACGTCTCCTCCACTGCATTGCAACGGCGGCACCACCATTTTCCTAAACCCGTAAAATCACTAAGAAAATAAAACCGAAGATTCAAACAAAGCGAAAGAGCACAACAATGTAGGAGGATACAGAGTGAAAACAACCTTAGAGAGAGTAAAGAGAAGCTAGAGAGAGAGGAAAAGGAGATGTTCGATTATTTAGGGTTTGGAAGAGGAGAGAGATTGAAGAAGATCAACGTAATGGAAGTGAGGTTGGTCATTTTAAGACGCTTACTATACTATGAAGAGTGAGAAAATGTGTGCATGGCGCGATTAGTTGGCAATGGGACATGAAATCTTTGTATGGATAATCGAAAGTGGAAATACGATCGTTTTAAGGTATTGAATTGAAACGTTTTTACTTTTAGGGTTCTTACTTGTTTTGGTTTTGTAACTTTGTTTATTTTCCGATTCCCGCTTAATATTTCGGTCTCTCCCTCCCTCCTACATACTATAACATGTGTCCATGAAAAAACATCAATCGTAGGCATGGGTGTTATTTGTTCATCCTTTACACGGTTTTCCGTACAAGGATTTCTTTTCCTATATATTAAAAAGACAAAGGAAAAATAGTATAAGTATCTTCCTCCACTATTTAAAACCCCTCCACCTTTCAGCATTTTTTTTATTTTAATCATTCTATAAATTATGGAAGTCCTTCGTTTTTTTCAATATATTTATGTTAAACATTTTGGCTTCTTAATAAAAGTACCTAGAGAAAAAAACATTTAGCACATCTATTAATAATTTTGTTAAAATTTTTCATATATATTTGTATTAGAAGAATAAAAAACTTGTTTGAAAGATTTTTTCATTATTAAATATAAATACAGAAATAAAACAATAAGTTGTAACTCAAAACATCGATGTACTTTTCCTCGCTATTTATGAAATCATAAGTTAGACAAACTTTAAACTACCATCTACATATTGAACTTCTGTTTTTTCCTCCTCATGGTCCTTCTGTTACAAAAGTAAATAAAATAAAAACAACTTTACATAAATTCTATTAAAGGTTGCTTATAATGCATATTAAAGAGCACAAAAAGGTTTTTCTTGTTCTTAAAATCGATTATAAAGTAGTATATGAAAATGTTAAAAGATTTTTAACTAAATATTTTAATATGTTCTATGTGCATTTGTTGACATTTTTTGTTTTATTTATTTCTTAATTTTTTTATTGTAAAGAAGGCACAACAGAAATAACAAAAAAAATTGCCTTATATGATCCAGTTTGACTGAAGATCGGATATCCACTGCATCCAATATACAGGATAAGTCTTTGTACATTAATTTCAAAGCAAATTATCTGAAGGCACAAAATAAAATAGATCGTTAGCAAAAGTTTGTTGAAGCTTGCCTACTATCAATTCCACAACCATATCCCTTCCAATGGCAGTAACGCATTACTACTTTATTAAAGTCGTTCATCATTTCACTACAAGCATAGTTAATATTAATAAATTTATTATAGTAACTAATATTATTATTCAATGATGGAATTGCTGATTGAGAATCTATATTTACCCATAGCAAATTTATTTATTTTTTTAAACATAAATCTAAAGTTAGATAACAAGACTATATAATTTCTTGAGTCTCATCAAAAAACCAATCATCTATTCTCCCTTTAATCATATATTGTACCTTCCATGAAATCTCATACATTTGTAATAAAATTGAACCATTTGTGTTTTGTTTTATCCTAATGGTTTGAAGTACCTTATTTCCTTTTTCTTATTAAACTGCAAGATTCGTTTGCTTTTAATCCAATTCCTTATACCAAGGGTAGGGATGAATTGAGTGGATGCAAATCATTTAAACATTAAAAGATCCAATGAAGGTTCAAGAATTTTCATTGAGAATGTGGGGACTACTTTTTGGTCCATTTTTCCACTATTTCGAGCAACTCTCTTGACCGTTGTATATCTTATCCTTCAAGATCATCATGAAGAAGAGAGGATTTAAAAAGAAGATCTTATGAAGTTGGGTTCTTTTGTAGAGTTAAATTTAAAAAGTCTTCTATAATGCCTTTTATTACATTAATCACCATTTCTCAAGAACTCTAAATCTCTTCCTTTTATTCCTTCTTATCGAGAATCTCCACCATTGGAGTGTCATTCGTTTTCCATAGCCAATAAGACATTGCTAACGATCAAAGTATAGATTAAATCCAAAGGGTCTTCTATAGTACCTTTATGACATTAATCACCATTCCTTTTGTTGCATCATCTTTCATTTCCATTTGTTATTCTAAAAGGAAATTTTAGACATGTTTATTAGGAATATCAAGCAATACAGAGTCTTGATAAGAGCATTCTCCTTCTAAAATTTTTTGTTCAAACTGTAAATTGATTTATCTCAAGCACATGAGCATGCAAGATTTTTTTCACTTTCACCTAATGAAGGAGAATCTTCAACTATATCTAAGAAATCTAAAGGCGTAATCCAATTTTTAGGCTGGAAAGAGTTAGCGAAGACTGAAGTATTAGTTGGTAAGAAATGAGAGAAAAACGAAACAAGATTGTTTTCAGAGATGTATTCATGTCTAACATTAGTATTGAAAAAAAGAAATTTGAGAGTCCTTGATTAGAAGTACTTCATATCTATTTTGTTGGATTATATTTACCCTATCAAAACAAATATCAAATATTTTCCTAGCAATTTAATATAAGTACCCCTACCTTTAAGACAGTTTTAATATAATCTAATTGTAAAATAAAGTTTAATTAACTGAAAGGTTTTAACTAGTGAAAAAGAAAGATAAATAGAAAAAATCACCATATATGAGATTGTGGAAGAGAAATACAAAAGTGAGTCAATCACGAGCATATATTAAACCAAACTACAAACATGATTATTTCAATTCATTGTCAAAGTTTAAAACTGAGGTAAATCAAGCTATTTGAAAGGGAAGAGAATAGTCTGTACTATTAAAAATAAGGTTCTTTTTTTATTATCATTCTTAGATGCTTAATCTATATCGTTGTTCTTATCAAAAGCAGATTTTTAGTATTAATAGCTAGAGGTAATCAACTTTTCATACTTAGACTTAAATGAAGCTAAAAAATATGCACAAATAATTTCACACCCACAGTATCACAATCTAGAGCTTTCTCTAGCACACAGGTGGACCATACAACGCCTACTACTATACCTTTGCAGTTGTAAACATGCTCAACTCACATGAAACAATGGCTAATAACGTTAAACTTGTAAGCAACGTGAATAAGATAAAAAGGCAACAATAAATACGAGGGACATGAGTAAGAATCACAAAAATAAATAGTACACTTATGTTAATCTATCAATATTACTATGCTACAATTGTGTGTGCACGAAGGTATGAATACTCTTCTAAATTAAAGCTCTTACTCACCACTGAGTACTCTTCTGAACTGAAGCTCTTACTCACTGTTTTGGTTAATTATGACCAAAGGTATCCTATCATACATACATAACCTCTACGCTCACACAATTGTAACCTTACAATACTGACGAATTAATAGAAGCATATTATTCATTTTTTATGATTCTTGCCCATGTCCATATATTTACTATTATCTTTCTATCTTGTTCATATTACTTACTAGTTTAGGCCTTATTAGCCATTATTACGTATAAGTTAGGCTTACTTACTACAATAAAGATAGAATAGTAAGTACCGCACAGTCCATCTATGTGCTAGAGAAATCCTCAGATTATGACACGTAAGGAGTCTAGCAGTAGCTTCCCTGTATTCTAGCAAGTTTTGTACGTTATTTTTCTTGTATAATTTATTGAATAGGTAATTTATATTCTAGATAGTTATAAATATTGAATTAAACAAAAGATTGCACTAGATAAGTTTCTTTTATTTTTTTTCCCCACACATTGTTCTCAAAATGATTATTCCTTTAATGTGAATGAAAGAAAAACAAAAGCTTTTGATTTGAGGGGAAAAAGAAAATAAATCCCTAGGCAAAAGATAGAATTTGAGACATGTCGATGTATAAGAAGTTAGACCAAATTCAATAACCGTAAAAAATAAATGGTCGTGGTTTTAGTTTTATTAAAACTAAAAGACACAATTTATATCCGAATCCAAGTACAAAATAATGGATTCAAATTATTTTAAAGGATTAAGCACCATTTAAATTTAAATCTAATATGGGATATGTGATTTAAATTTGAGTGCATTAAGAGGTGCCAAATCAAAAAGATTATCCTATGCAATATCAAGTAAAGAAGTCAGAGATATTGGAGAATAGGCATATAAATGAATCCACCAAATAATTTGTACTTTTTATTTGTTTCCTTTATTTTTCTTTTTTACTTTCCTTACAACTTAGCAATTTATATATATTTCTTTCTTAAATTTCCTTTAAGAGTACTAATGAATGCATGCCTACTATGTGTGTGCAAACTATGAATATAGTATTATAATACAGTTTAAAACATGATATAATTACTCAATCAAACCATGTACATGGCTAAAGCTTAAAAAAAAAACTAATTAAATTAATGATTAAGTAAATAAAAAATGAAGAAGACAATAATAATACGTCGTACGTTTTTTCATTTATCGTTTTCTCCCTCCCATTATCTATTTCATGTCATCACAACAACATTAAATGTTAGGAGTAAACACTATATGGTGCAAACCATATATCTCCTTTACACATTTTTTTTTATATATGGATTTCTTTTTCCATACCTTAAAAATATAAGGAAAAATAGTATGAATATCTTTCCGTGCCATCTTCTATTACCTCTCTATTTGATATTTTCTTCATTTTTTAACAATTCTTATTTGAGTCCTTCATATTTTGCAATTATTATTTTTTTTTCTTAGTCATCACCTTGTAATATATCGATACATGGTCTTTAACTTCTTAAAAATAACTAAAAAATGGCATTTGATTGCATTTATTAATGGTTACACTAAACCTTTTTGTGTTTTTATATTTTATTAAAGAATTAAAACTGTTGTTGAAACGATAATGTCCCAAAAAAAATTAACTTATGACAATTCGAAACTCCCTTGATCCTTCAACGCACGTTTCTTAATGTTTGTCAAACTATCACGACACTTTTACTCTTAAATTACTGTTAACTTTTTTCTTTCTTCCTTTTTTTCTTAAAGTCCTTCCATTAGAAAAATAAATAAATAATAAACGATTTTATATGGATTATATTTATGAGTGCTCATTGCATTAGTTAAAAAAACAAAAGTAACCTTTCAAGTTTTTCAAATCAATTATAAGCTTTACAAAAGAAAATAAATATATAAAGTTTGTTAACTTAATATTTTAACACATTATACGAGCAATTGTTAACATTTCACATTTTATCTATCCTTTAAATTAATATATATTGAATACAATCTCAATAATTTGATCAATATAGATACCTCTTCCCTTCAAGATAATTTTAATACAATTTAATTATATAATAAAATAAAGAGAGAGACCACCTATTATAAGACTATATGTAGGGAATACAAAAGTAAAGGAAATCATGAGATATATCGAACCAAATTAAAATTAAATTGCAAACACAATTTTTTTATTCATTTGAAATTTAAAATTGAACTTAATGAAAATACTTGAAAGAGGAAAAAATAGTTTTTACATTAAATAATGGAGTTTGTTTTTGTGTGTCCCTCTTAGATTGTAAATGTATATCAACTTTCCTATTGAAAATATTTTATAGTATTAATAGCTAATGATCTGCAAAATGTTATATTTAGACTTTAACAAAGAAAAAAACTATACATATTTATTGTCATGCCATATGAGAAGTCTAGTATCTTCCTTATATGCTAACATGTCTTGTGCGTTCATAATACAAGATAATATTTTATATCCAAAATGTTGATTTTCTAATAGAGTTTGTATAACCCCCTAAAACTCAAGAAGTAATTACTTCGCCACGTTTAAACACATTAAAACTCATAACGTGTTTCACTTCACAATCACACTTGAAATAACTACCAAGAACACGATAATAAATCTCCTAGTGTCAATGCAAGAAGAGTAACTCTATGATTCAATTCAATACATAAGTACAATAATCCAAAAAGAATAATAATACTACAAGTCGACGTATTTTTAATAAGAACCTGACCCAACAATCTAGCACACTAAGTCAAAACCACATAACTATCATAAGTGAACATAATAACTTATAAGTTGTACATTCATCGTTCTCTACTTAGCATTCATTGAACTACACATAATCCATTATATCATCCCATATCCATAATTCAGACCATAATCTCACTTGATACAAATAAATCTCTACGGCATTACCTGTTATTAAAAAAGAAGTTATACAAGCGGTGAGCATAGGCTTAGCATGTAAATACTACTACCATATGTGAATGCCATACCAAAAAAACATGAATACATACATAAACTAATACATAACATAACCAGTTCTTACTTTGTGTCTCATTATATTACTGTTCTGCTATCTTAAAACTTAGAGTAGCTTATGACCTATAACATAGAAATATAATGTATAACATGTATAAGAGCTAGGACATCCTGTAGTCCATATGTAAGTTGCATCGTCATGGAGTAGATATTAAGTAACCATTATTTATATAATCTCACATATAGTTGTTTATAATGGTGTCCCGTAACACTAAAATGACATAACCATAGATTGTTTTTGGCCACTACTCTGTTACATGGTAGCCTCTTGTGATCAACAACCCCTTGCATGTGCCTAAAACTTACTAAGTTATTTTCATGTACAACTTTACTTGAAACTTTGCTATGGACCGATTAACGAATATCACATTGAAAACACTAGTCCTATGGATTCCTCAACCCTAGCTAAGCATAAACAATACTCTTTTTTGATGTCATTTATTATTAAGTCCATCATTACCTTCATGTTAAACAAATGATATACTTAGAAGGGGTATTTTAATAAGTTATTGAAATTTAACCACCTTAAACCCTTATATGGAAAGCACAATTAAATGTATTTTAGCATTTATTGCAAGTTGAACCTGATTCTTGATTACGATTCTATATTACTTACTAAGTTTCCTCACATAGTAAAAACATATGCTTCCGGGTTATAACTTATGTATCAATGATAAATATTAGCCAAACTTCTTTAAGTACCCTCCAAAGTTTGACCTAACCTAACTACGAGTGTTTCAATTATGTTACTCTTATTAGTAACGTGGATATTATTAGTGCTTCTACTATACAATCCTATCAAAGTGTAATTAAGTGTGAAAGTATTATTAAAATAGATAAAAACGCAATTTAAAAAACAAAATAAGTGACTTTAGTTAGAAAATCACATCACAAGCAAAAGAATCTGGACCAATTGTAAAAGGTTTGGATCTTTGGTTGCAGAGATAAAAACCTCCTTGCTATCTGTAAGGGATGTTATAGATTGCAAACCATTTGATAAAATTTAAATGAGGGGTTTCTCTTGGCAACGAATACTTTGAATTCTTTTCAAAGGGCTAGGATCTTTTGTTAAAGTTTTGATTCGATGGACCTCTTGTTAAAGGATGATATCGACTCTTTTT
This sequence comes from Lumnitzera littorea, assembly GCA_024138015.1. Classification (NCBI taxonomy): domain Eukaryota; kingdom Viridiplantae; phylum Streptophyta; class Magnoliopsida; order Myrtales; family Combretaceae; genus Lumnitzera; species Lumnitzera littorea. The sequence continues at coordinate 92,773,543 of JAMXBB010000010.1, forward strand.
AAAGAGTTTAGACCTTTTGTTGACAAAATGCAAAACATATAGTTTCTCACACGAAAAATCTCTAGTTTCACTCCTCATTCACCAATAGTTATTCATCCAAAATCATGTATATTCAAAATGTAAATTTTTGCCATAACCATACTTTCTACAATAGCTATGCCACCCCTAATACAAGTCTTTAGAAATATTTATTCGATCAAAATATAAACAACAAGAAAATCACTTGATTCTTAAACTTGGATCTTCCAATGTGTCATAGCACTTCTACTTATGTTTATTAATTAAAACTTTCAAATTAATGCACCCGATAACTTTAGACAAATGTATCTTGATTTAGAAAATGTACTCTAAGAGCACCACTAAGATAGCATGTTAAAACTTACTCATTGAACACCCATATCGTCCATTACAAAATTTGCCATTTTACTTCTTAATAAAAAGAGAACCTAAATGGAGTAGTCCTTTTCCCAAAACTAAGATAAGAAAGATAGAAGAAGGAATTGAGAAGGAAAACATTTAAGAAATAGTAAGTTTACTTGGAGAATTTGTAATATAGGATGAGTTGAAGAGGGGAAGAAGAAATAGATTGATAATTTAAAGGGGGAATTACCTTTATGGAGGAATAAAAATAAAAGCACTATTTTAATTTTTTTTGAGATAGTACTTAGGATATTAAATTATGAAAATACCCTTGTGCTTAAAATTTAAATAGATAAATCCAAAAGAAATAAAATAAAGGGAAAAATACAGTTTTAATCCTTGATATTTACCCTTTTTTTTTTTAAATTTGAGTCCTTGACCTTTTTTTTCCTTATATCATATTTGAGTTCTCAATATTTTTAAAACCTTAAAAAAAAAAAAAAAAAGACTTCCATTAAATCTATCAAACTTTTTGTGTATCTTAAGTGTATGTTAACTTCTCATTAGCCTCGAGATAGTTATGCAATGTGACTGGGATTTACATAAATTTTTTTAGCTCATTTTTGTATTTTTGATTATTTTCATGTAATCTTTTATTATTTTCGTTGTATAATATAATTAAATTTATTTAGTATTATTTTTATTATATCATGCAATTTTATATATTTAATATTATCATTTTTTTATTATATTACTTACTATTGACCAATTTGAAGCTAATACTTATTATGGATTGATGAATAATCATTTAACCATGTCACATGCCTATAATAAAATTTACAATGGAAAATCTAAACATTTCGGGATAAAACATGAGTTTGTTAAAGAATTGATAAAGAATGATGTTATAACCATAACCTATGTGTAAGACCAAGTGCAATTAATCACATCCATTAACAAAAGCATTATCAAGAGAGGAAGTTAAAGAGATGCCTACTAAAATAGATCTAAAACCTAAGTTTATTGTAATGTGAACCCTACTTCTTATTGGTAGACCACCATTATAAAAGTTCAAGGGGTAACAAGAATTTAAGATGAACTGTGAGTTTATATTTAAGAACTTATAAGGTGACATATTGGAATATCTCTTAATGGATCAACTATTTGTTGGAAATTTGAACTGGTTTCAAATATACTCCATTTAGTTGAATATTGAAGTGTTGTTGCTTGTAAGCAAGAGTTGATGTGTGCATAGTTGTTAAAATCACGAGTTAAAAGTACGATTCTATGAATTTATTATTTTCTAACTTTTTTCCTAATTAAAATGAAGATAAAATCATTTATATATAGACTTTTGGTAAACTTTTGAACTTTCATATACAATTCTATACTGTCAAATGAACAGTTGAATTGTGATTTTGATAACTATAGATGGATGTATCTCTTATAAATATTTAATGAGCCAATATGACCGTAAAGCCATAATGATGCTATTAGAAAATGCACTTAGTTTGTAAAAACAGTAGAAACATATGTGGTTTCTTCAATTATAATATAAGGCATGTAGGTTCAAGAAAATGAACCACCTAACACTGTTTTATAACTTTGAGAGATTTACATTATGGATTGGTTCAAATCCTTGAATATTATTCCTTATGCATTTTCACAATTTAGAAGAAAAATTACATAATTAATAATCTAGTAGGGAAATGTTAGATAGAGTTCCAATTATATAAGATGTTAAGGTGAAGGTTTGTATGTTACTTTGATGTGAAGAAATAGTTATATATGGACAAAAGGATGTACAAAATCATTACATGGTCATATTTAAATTGGGCCCCATGATTTGTAAGAACGGAAATAAGCAAAAAGCTACACAACTAGGGACATGACCATGTTAGTTGGTCATGTAAATAAAGTGCATGTGTTATGGGTTGTTTCTCCATGCCCATTTTTCGCTCTTATACATTAATAAAGTGGTCCATTATATAAAACCCATGACTAAGGCCTAGTCCACTCCTAGGAATGTTCTAGAAATGTTCAAATATATTGAACCTTTATAGGTAGGGGTAGGTAGAGTAGGGTAAGTAAGATTGTATATTAACGTTAAATTGAGTAGATCTTAACTGTCAAATGATGGAGACCCCTTGTATAAAGGGGGTAACCCCCTCATTTGTAATCCATCCAGAAATACAAGTCTTATTCTTACTTGAGTACTTCTTACTTCTCTCTAGGTAAGTGTATTCTTATATGTTCTAGTGAGTAAGGCTAACTCAACTCCTTGAGAAAGTGCTCGAAGAGTCTAATCGTTACACATGAGAGCTGGTAAACACTGTATACATGACATTTGGTATTAAAGCCAAGTTCTTGGAAGATATAGCAGGAACGGGTGCTTCAAATGTCCCTTTAGAGAATGTTGGAAGTCCCTTAACCGCAATCATGGAACAAAAACTTACCCTTGAAGAGAAAGTTTCAGGAAGCAAGACCTTAGTTGAAGCAAGGGTGGCTATAGTGTAATTAGCTATGATTGACATGCTAAATTAAGTTCAGGGTGCCGAGGAAAGCTTTAAGAAGCTGGAGAAGGAGCTCCCAAGTGATATGTTGACAACCTTGAATTGAGCTACAGGTGACTTGCAAAGATGGGATGTTGTCCTTAAAGAAGGAATTAGTAAATTTAAGGGCTTAGGTCTAATAGCACTTTGAGACCAGGTGTGGACCAAACCTTGCTGAGGCTATGGTACAAATGGATATGCCAAAGCTTAAGGTCTTCAGCAACTCTTGGAATGCCAAGGTGATAGATAATTTCCTTTGGAACCTAAAACGATACTTTAGTGTAATCGGTGTCCTGGATGATGCATTAAGATTAAGGATAGCTCCTATGTTTTGAATGATGTGACCATCCTATGGTAGAGAAGACGTAAGCCCTAAATGTAAACCTTGCAATTGTAGGATCAAATTTAGTACATAAAATTTAGAGCGATCGGTTAAGGGATCCGATCAAATCTAAATTATAAAATAAAATTAGAAATATTAATAAAAGTGATTCCATAAGTTTGAATTTAGAGAATTAAATAATAAAATAATAGAATATTATAATATCAAATTTTAAGTATATTACCTGTTATTTATGGGAAACGTGAAAAAAATTAGTTTCGATAATTAATGAGTCGCTTAAGATAAATTATATGCATACTAAAAATTATACAATAACATAATAATATTTAGAAATATTTACTTGTACTTTATATGTATTTACGTGTAAGTAAAAATATGCGAAATTATCTAAAATGCTAGAAAATTGCTAAATAATTAAAGAAAATTATAAAAAAAATCAAGGAAAAATTAGAAAAGTGGAGAATGATCCATATTTGAGTCATGGCAGTTAGGGGAAGAAAAAAAAATTAGCCAATTAAATTAACACACTTAAAAAGGCAATTTGTAAGAGATAAAGCATTTATTAAGTTAAAATTAATGCATCAAAATTTCCTAAAAGCTCTATAAATAGCCAAATTTTTTCAAAAGCTCATTTGGTCTGTTTAGGATCTTAGAAAATTGGAGAGAACTGAAAAAGGGAAACAAATAGGGTTTTTCAAAAATTTATAAAAAATTTGTGCAGTAGGGGCAATTAAACCAAACCAACAAACCACCATTACTTAGAACTAAATTGCCGCCGCCGCCATCGCCCCCACCACCACACCCCACATCCATTGCTTGATCGACAGACACACCTTGGACCACCGCTGGTGGTCGGAAGTCCATTAATCAAGTGAGTCCAAATTCCAACCAATTTTATGTAAATTATTAAAATTATTAATTTTATCTAGAAAATTATAAATTTTATTATTATGATGTTTTATTATATGTAGATTTAGGAAAAAATATTGGTTAGATTTAATTACATCTGAAAATATAGGGTGCTTAAATTATAATTAAATTGCTTTAGGAGTGTAGTTTTGAGCTTAATTTTTTTTTTAGACTACTTAAGTGATATAGAATAGTAATACAAAGCCCTTTTTCAAAAATTAATTTTTAAAATTTTTAAGTGATTTTTAGACCCTTAAAATATGTATATAATCAGGGATTTTTATGGTTAATTAATGATTAATTGAACAATTACTGATTTAGTATATAATTAGGGATTTTAAGATGTTTATATTTGATGTGGTATGATCATTGCGATGTTTAAGGTGTTAGATGTGATTATTAGGGGTATTATGTAATAAATATAGGTAATTTGATAATATGTTGAATTGGAATTATGGTAAATATAAAATACTAGGTTAAATTGGATAATATAATAATAATATTAACATGTATTAAATCTGGTATGAAACTTAAATTTAGGAAATTATATGAAAAATGTAAAATTTTCTCATATCGAGAGTAAATTCGGTATACTAATAAGGATTTGAATGTACCGAGTAAACTAGAATATTCATTTAAGACCAAATGTGATACTTAGGATACTCAAACCTAATATGATTAATTTCACATTAGGGTTCAGATCACATTTTTAGGCTTTACGTATAATACCCGTAATTGGAACTACTTTAGAACCTAAATCAGAATCGGATTCAGAAACAAAACCTTAAACTAACCTAGCGTAAATTGATAATAACCAATATGTACATAGGAAGAATTAAGTTAAATCATAACCTAGAGTGTATATATATATATATATATATACACATCATTAAGATATAAATACAAAAAATGTATTTATATTATATATTATAAGATACAGAGAAGAGTCAACCTATGACAAGCGATTAAGAAGACTAGGGATACCAAGTAAGTTGGGTTTAATACTTCATCGTATTTTAGAGTACTTGGAGACTTAGTATTATATTTTATTGTGTTTGTAAGTAGTTATGTACACATGTGCTTGAATATCTGATTTTGTGTTGAATTCTGTGTTATCTTTGGTGATTGATGTGAATGAAATGGTGTGAAATTATTTGATCACCCTAAACCATACTTAAGCATAACCAGCCTAAATACCCTAATTAGATATGTATTGCAATCCTTTAGGGGATCATTAGGATTTTTCAACTAAACATTGACACCAACGAAAAAGATAATGCTGGATAATATAATAGTCTTTTCCTTATCCTTAGCCAAACTAAGTGACAAGAAAGGAAGTCACGGTGAAGATGACGCAGTAAGGATGAGGACATTAGTTCAAAGGATAGTTTTTAGGGGAGCGATGTCTCTATTGCACAAATTTGGGTATGGTTACAAGCTGTTGCATTAACAGAATCTCTTTAACCCAAATTAGAGCGGATGAAATTACTTTGATTTCACAACGGACCGGACCACATTGTGTAATGACACTTACTTGTTGCATTGCATATAATTAATTGTTTAATAACCTTTTTTGTGTTGTTATACTTTCATAAGTCTTCAACTTAATTTACTGAGCTATGGTTGCTCATACCTATATAGATTCTCTTGCAGGTTCTGACTTTTGACTGATATGCCATGATACAATTATCCCGAGGTCAATGCTCTTTTGAAGCTATGGGGAGTGAGGATCAAATGACTATATGATTGAGTCTTTTTAATGTCTTGATAGTACTTTAGGTATATGAATTGATGTGTAAGATGTAAGGTAGCCGACTATTGTAGTATGTGTAATTTACTGGGATTTTAAGACAATATTTAAATATATATATATATATATGAATGATGGTTCTAACTTTTTATGTAAATTTTAGCTTAAACTTTAATTAAATTGTCTACTTCAAAGCGAGGAGTCGTAAACACTTTGTGTAAATCATATTTATGATAGGTACTGTAAGGTCAGTTATTATCATAGGTTAGTTTACATGGTGAGACTGTTGCGACTTTATGACTTCAAGGCATAACAAAAGACAGGTTAATGGAACCCGGCGGGGGGTTACGGAGATTAGAACATGGGAAGAGTTTAAGTTTGAGCTACGGGCCCAATCCTACCCTAGTAATGCTAAAGGGATGCTCGAACCAGGTTGAAACAATTGGAGCATAAGATATCCATCCAAGAGTATGTATAGGAGTTCTCAAAATTGTTGTAGGAGATTCCCGATTTGAATGATAAGGACAATATGTTCACCATTCGTGATGACTTATAGGGATTGGCCCAAATAGAGTTTGAGACAAGAGGAGTCTAAACTCTAACTCAAGTTATGGTTACAGTTGAGAGCTTCGTGGAGTTCAAGTTAAGTGAACGACCTTGAAGCTAGGTAATGGAAGGTAGCTATGAAAGAGATTGGGAAGCTCAAGAAGAAGGGGATCTAAGCCTTGGAAGGAGAGATGAAAACCAACTCATAGGGATACGCCCCCTATAGAAGAAAGGGAATACTTTAGGAGGAAACCTTCTTGTTTCATGTGTGGAAGGGCACATAAATAAAGTGATTGCCCTATTCAGAATAAATTGGCAGCTTTAATGATAGCAAAACAACAAAAGGAGGCCCAGCCTAACCATAAACTTAGAGTCTTGAAGAGGTTGGGCTCCATTCAGAGTAAATCTATTAAGGAAGCCTAAAGCCTAATGTATGTAGAAGCGTTGGTGGCAATTAAAGGATGAATGCTTTAGTTGACACTAAAGCAACCGACATATTCATTTCTTAAGAGGCAACTAATAAGCTAGGTCTCAAAGATCGAAGAGGTAATGGAAGACTAAAGACTATCCACTCAGAGGAAGGCCCCATAACTAGAGTTGTTCGAGATGTTGATTTCCAATTGGGGCAATGGAGAGAAAAGGTAAAACTCGAAGTATTCCCCTTAGACGACTTAATAAAGTATGTGCCCTAATTGCTCCATTGGCAAATTGTATCATGATAATGGATGAAGGGCAATAATGCATGGTTCTAGTCAATTGTAACCCCGGTCGAGTCAAAAAGCTCGTATATTTTATGCACGATCTTAATGGACTAAAAGAGAGGAACACCAGGGATTAAAGTCTAAAGAGGCCAAATCCAAAGACATAGGAGATGCCCAAGGTGAAGGGAAAGACTCTGGTAGAGAGCTCCAAGGAAGTTATCGCATCTCGGCTTAGCATTGAATGCACTATTATACAGGAATACCTATTGAAAACTTAACTCAATCTGCTTATTTATCAAAAGATAACGTTGTTTATATGATAAAGGGGTTGCAATATTGGAGTTCAGCTAGATATTTTGTTACAACTTATGTGTACAGCATAATATTTACATTAAAACATGAACTGGCTTTTTCCTTCATCATCTTTATAGTAATAGGATTCTTGACTTAGTACAGGTTCCATACAAAAGTCACTGACTTTGACTCATGCTCTCAATATATATATCCCTCCTTAGTGTTGGGCTCTTCATGATGCAGTTAATTTGAGGATAAAACATTTTATCCCTTCAGTTACTGAAGCTAAATAAAAGTAAATAACAAACAACATAATATAGACAATATGATAGACAATACTGCATATCACAATTGAAACATTTCAATCATAACTCGCAGGTTCAACTTCACTTATGCATCTGCCCAACCGGGCAATTACTACTAGCAATGCAGCATGTTATGCTCATGCATGTGGCATGCATTGGTATTAATATCTTATGCCCTCCAATGTTTTTCCGGGTAGTCGACATAGACGAGCATCTGGATATAACATCCAAGTATCTATGGGTAACAAGGAGCTGCCTGGGAGTAGGACTCTTCACCAAATTAGATTATACATTGTAGTCTTCCATTTTCAAAAAGGGCAACAAGGAGTTGCTTGGGAGTAAGACCCCTAAATTTACTTTACAAAATTAGACTACATATTGTAGTTCACCAAATCAAAGTGGCAACATTGTTAAATTAGACCATACACTGTAATTTACCAAATTTGACTATCAAAATAGTCACAAAGTTCGAGTAATGCAATCTATATGCTTAAAAAAATGAGTTCATAAAGCCATACTCTTTCCATGATCACTTGGTAGCCTCATTCCGAAAGTTCCGACCCGTAAGTCCCTTTTTGTGCCATGGTATGCAATAACAACTCAAGTATATCACTCAACACAACCAATCTTTCAATTTTATTCAACTTAGTGATTTGAATCTAGTTTTTGAACTCTCCCTAACGAAATTCTAGCATTTTACTTAAGGTTCATTTAATTGAACACCTAGAATATCGAGTTAGCAAACACTTAACTTCTCTAGTTAGCATAATCAATCATAAGCACAAATCATCACCCAACAGAGCAGCATAATAGTTTAACCAAGATACAGTTATCGTCATTCAAAATCACCACATCAGCATCCGTTATAATAGCATATTAGTTCACCTAAGATATACCCATATTCAATCAACACAGCATCAAACAACATACAGTGTTATGAGTAGTAATATGTCTACTCAAAGCATGGGTTAGATTCATTTACCTGGGCTTAGCAATAGCGCAATATTCTATACTTTGTGACGTAATCCTTCCTTACTTATCATACCTATGAAAATATAAACATAGCTTCCAAGTCAAGTACCGGTCAAATCTAAATTCTCATAAATTTCCCTACTGTGTCTTTAAACTTCATTTAACAGTATCTTACTCATTTTCTATTTGATTTCAGTAAACTTTATACTATCACGATCATTATTTCGATTACTATCGAGATATATTAAGAACCAAGTCTATCAATGTTTTCAAAAGTGCAAAAATACCTTTTTCTCATTACGACTTGACCGTACATTACTTTAACTTCGTAATTGACCCGAATAAGCTATAGTATTGAACTAAAAACTCTAAAAATCACATTTTCCAAACTTATCCAGTAACCTTTAGTATACTCCAAACTGTTCATTTGACATGGATTTGATAAATATTTTAATAGTATTAATTATTATATTACATATGAAGCTAATATATAGGTTTATACTAGGAAAATACATAATAAATAATATACGAGCCCGATTAATTTCACAAAAAATCTTATAGACTTACAAAAATATGTAGTTTAATTATTGACCATCAATTATATTAAACTAGCTATTATCGATTTTTACAAAAATAATAGTTTTAACTTGGAATTACGAAAAATTAAGAAAAATAAACAAATTTTTGTGTGAGATAAAAATTAAATATTCCAAATATCATTATAAACATCCAGAAGTCTAAACATATAGGGCCCATTCATTAATTTCATCAAAAACTAATTATTTCAACAATTCGGTAAAATTTGCAGTTTCATTCAAAATAATTATAAAAAATAGTTAACATGGAAACTTTAAAAAATTCTTGTTACTGTAATTTAATACATTATATAAGTGTGTTATACAAAAATTTTCAAGCCGAAGTAACATTATTTAATATTGTGAAAAAATTTATTTAAAATTCGTCTAAACAGGGCACGTTCTTAAGCAAGTACCCTAAATCAATGTTATTTTAAGAAAAGAAAATTACCACATGAAATTACATGTAAAATAACCAAGGGAAACCAAATTTCATAATTTTATGAGCTAGTTTTATATTTTTAGTAAATTAATAAAAATCAGACAGTAAAATTTGACTCACCGACATATGATGCTTTGACCACCACTTTATGTCAGCCCACTTTCTCTCTCCACCACAACTTTAAGTTCCTAGTGGCTCCTTGTCAGGTTGCCTATAACTTTAGGAATTGTAATTCACCATATTTTCCCACTATTTTCTTTTTATTTTTTCTAATTTATTTGAATTATATTCATATGTTTTCAGAGTGCTAAAATGTTGTAAATGAGGGTTTGGGACCTATTTATATTTTTTGAACTTTGCATAATTAAATAGAATACATATGTCAATTTTCTATTTTCTTAAATGATATGTATGACACGTGTCATCTCCTCATCAATTAAGTGTTGACTCGTCATTTCGAATTAATACTAAGTTGACGCATCATTTGGTGACTCATCCATCTAATTTTTTATTAATTTGCTACTATTTTGCATTATTTTACCTTATTTTAATAATAATTTCTTATTATATATATGTATTTAATACAAATAATGCATGTTTTATGTTAATGCATGTTTTATGTTATTACATGTATAATTCAACTTCATTTATTATTTTTGTAAGTTAAATAACTTATCTCTAATATCTTGCTATATCTAAACGCTTGAATTTTATGATTATCGGTTTTATTAATAAATTAACATTTTTCTCGAATTAATATTTTTATATAACTTATTTTGAGAAATTGACTTTACTTAAATTACTTCGTCTAACTTTTTTAACTTTACTATAAAGTTTAAAATAAAACAAATAATATAGCCCAACGCTCTAAATTTAGGGGCTCAGATCCTAAAGTTATTGAACTGACTCAAAATTATAGAGTATTACAGAAATGCCTACTCCACAGCCACCTAAAAGAGAAGTGGAGCTAAAAATGGAAGAATTTATAATTAGAGATAGAAGTACTTTAGCTCAAGAGGCAAAGGACCTAAAGTTTGGGAAAGTACTAGAGATGATCAAGAAAGACTTAGCCTAAGATCCTTAGGCTAGGTTAGTGCTCGCACAAAGAGGCCAGACCAAGAAATACTAGATGGAGGATCAACTGCTATATCACAAGGGAGGAAGGATACATGTCCCAAATCATAAGGACCTTCGAATGAGAATTGTAGAGAGGCATCACAACCTGAAGGATCTTACTTATCCAGATCTCTACAAAACATTGGCTAAGGTAGAGAATAAGTTCAATTGGTTGAAGATGTCATAAGACACAGAAGCCTTTGTGGAAGCTTGTGGGGTATGTCAAATAGAAAGGAGAAAGACCCTGACAATCATATGAAGGAAGCTCACTCAAGCTACAAGGCAAGAAAGTGGAAGAGAGGTAGAGAAGATCCTACAATGGGACCTAACGCGAGGTCCAGGCTAGCCATCTTGCCTAAAGTACTTAGTAAAGTAAAAAGGTCAACCCTAAAGTGAAGCTACTTAAGAGAATACCATGGACTGCGTTCGATTTGGACATTTAGTGCAAGAGTTCTCTAAGGAATGGAAGGTGATGGGGACATTACCAGTTTAAATGGGGGAGAATGTCATCAGCCATTTTCCCAAGGCCATTTTTTGCTTTAGTACATTATATAAAGAGGTTCATTATATGTAAAGCTACGACTAAGGCCTGATCCATTCCTATGAGCGTTCTAGAATTCTCCACGTACATTGAACCTTAATAGGTGGTGGTAAGTAGAATAGGGTAGGTAAGATTATATGTTAGCCGTTAGATTGAGTAGATCTTGATCGTCAAATAATGAAGGCCTCTTGTATAAAAGGGGTAACCTTTTTATTTGCAATTCATTTAGAAATATAAGTCTTATTTTTACTCAAGTACTTTTTGCTTCTCTCTAAGTAAGTATATTTTTTAGTGTTCCGTTGAGTAAGGCTGAATCAACCTTTCAAGAGAGTGGCCAAAGAGTTTAAGTGCCGCACATAAGAGCTAGTAAACACTTTGTATGTGATACATGAACAAAGAGTGACACGACCAAGTAACACAGTCATGTCACTTGGTCTTGTTTATGCAGCCCATGTCTAGAAAGTGATATAACTAGCAGAGGTGATCATGTCACTTGGTTATGTCCATTCAACCGATGTGACTCTTCACATTTAATGATGCTTTTATATAATAAGTGCAATGTATCATCTTCCAATAGTTGTATTGCTTTGTAACGGACAATCAAGATCAATTTTTAACTGATCTAAACATAATATAATGATTAAAAGCTAAGTAATCTCAACGGATGTGTCATTAGAAAGAGTTGTAATGTTTGGAATTAGATGATTAGATGTCTAAGTATATATTGATATTTTACAAACATTTTTTGCATGAATTTTCATCATTTTTTTCAGAATTTACAATCAAAATATATTTCATCAAACAATCACAAACTTTCTTCCAACGTTCTTTAAACTTATGGGGTCATCAAGAATAAGGATTGCTACCTTGTTCTTGATACTTAGTTGTATCTTAAGAGAGTTTACGCTTATCCTTAACAAATTTAGTATGAGACGTATATGAGTCTTAAAGACAGTGTTCTTCATGTGCCTCCGAGTGTCCTTAATTCCCCATATCTAATAAAATTTTCCAACACATATTTATTCAACTACTCATTGTTTTGCAACCCGATTACAAAACTACCAACTCTTGCTTTAGCAACCAAAATATCAATAAATTTTACTCTAACATATTAAATTTCAACTCTCCATCATTATAACACAATAGTGCAACTTACAACAATGCACATTTAACAAACTCTACTTCCAACATCGCTCTTAAATTTTTAACAAATTAGAAAAAAACGTATTTCACTAACAATAAAAGTCACCTACTAGATCTTGCAAATTCTTGAGTGAATTTACAACTCTAAGGCATACTTCTTCCACTTTGACTCATCAACCATAACCTCATAGGTTCTCATGTTTCCACACTTCTATTACTGTTATTAGACTTCATTTTTGAGCTACTCATTTCCTTTGCTTGTCTTAAGTCGGATATCACCAGCTGGTTATTATCATCATCATTAATATGTACAAATATATTCATTCTAAGGCATACTTCTTCCACTTTGACTCATCAACCATAAACTCATAGGTTCTCATGTTTCCACGCTTCTATTACTGTTATTAGACTTCATTTTTGAGCTACTCATTTCCTTTGCTTGTCTTAAGTCGGATATCACCAGCTGGTTATTATCATCATCATTAATATGTATAGATATATTCATACTTTTGATAATAATATGTTACTTTAATTATTAATGATTACTTTTTTATTGCATATCGATATGATTTACAATTTTGGAATGAAATGACATCTTCTATTCGTGATTATAAGAACATTTCGGTATGTGGTAGTCATTGTTAGTATTGTAAATGAGTCGAGTCGAGTCGAGTCGAAACAATACTGTATTGAGTACAAGTTTGAGCTCGACTAAAAAATTTAAAGCTTATTCTCGACTCATACTTGATTGAGCTTTGAATTTTTAACTTAAGCTCAATAAGTTCAAGCTTAATTCAATTAAGCTTACTTAAACTTGGAATATGAAATATATATATATTTCTAATTGCCATTATATTAATATTCAAACTTGACAATATTTATATTGAACTCAAGCTTGATTATGCTTACATGTTAGTTATGCTAAACATTATGAGCTCAAGTTCAACTTAACTGTTTCCCGATCCAACTTGAATAAATATCGAGCTAATCTCCAGTAAGTTGTGAGTAATTTGATTGATTTACATTCTTATTCATTAGTAAGTTGAGTATGCCTTTGAGACAATAAAACAAACTTAATTTAAACTTGTTTACTTAAACTCATGTGACTTGCTCGTGTATGGTTGTTTTTGCTTGGTGGCCGATGCCTTTGGATTTAGTCATAGCTATAGTAATAATATTGGACGATGATATAGTAGTTAAGTGCTTAAGCTACCTTAGATTACTCAACTAGTAGTCAATGAGAGGGAATGGCAACAAGTACAATTGACGAAAATGGGACAAAGCCATAGTAGGTGTTATACGAAGGTACGAGACTTATGTATAGTACATTATATGTAAAATGCAATTGATAGTTGCAAATTCAATGTAAACTTTGTAGGAGATTACATATGGTTTCAACTTCAAATACGGAGAACTAGCCATATTGTTAACCCCTGATTGCTTGTTGTAATGGGATTTGGGACCCTTGTACTTCCTTGTATGTTTAAAGTTGTAAGTTACTGCAAAGTTTGGGATGTTAGAACTGTATTGCTTCTTTTTGCTTAAATAATAACCACAATGAGCCCAAGTTATTCCATTAGAAATAGGCCTATATGCAAGTGGCATAGTATGTATTTATGTAATTGTTATATAATGGTTTTCGTGATGCACGTCTAAGTTTGACTTTTCATGTGGTGAATTACACATTGATGTTACCTATGATAAGCTTAGCTATAATTTGGATGTCGTGGATTAGGTTGACAATAGTGCTTGTGATGATGATACTTAGATCTTTCCAATGCCAACCACATAGTTAAAGACAAGCACAATTTAGATTAGTTCCTTTTTAGTAAAAACAAAACCAAACCATAATTTATTGTTCGTTATTTTTTTATTTCCAAACCAAGTCATATGGTTTGGATTAGAAGATTTCCTAAACCACAAGATAATAGTTTGATTCAATTTGAATTACAGATTAAATCATAATTATCACCTCAAAAATTTTATTCAAGTACAAAAACCCTCTAAGTATAATGATTAAAAATGCTTGCTCATGAATAAGATTTCCTCAAAGGTAGAACCTCTTGATAATTTTAGCAAAGTAATAAGATTTCCTAAAACATAAATCCATGATATCGACAAGATTGCCAACTTTAATTTTTAAAGACCCTAAACTTGAATAGTGAACTTATTGGTAGGTTTATCAATAATGCAAATTTGAATAAGAAAACAAACTTACTATACTACTGATTGTATTAGTAGCTTGGTAATGTAATAAAACTCGTTAGTTTAACGAAACTCTATAGTCCACTTAATCATCCATATCTAGTTATCCACCAATAAAATACATCCAATTGTCTAACACATAACAAGAACCGCGATAGATAATAAAATTCATAAAGTTCAAAAAAATAAAAAGCTACAGCAGTATATAATAGTGGCTAGTGGTTAATGGCATAAATTGCATCCATATTCCAACAGCATGGATCTGTAAAATTTTAACTTTAATTGAACTTAGAAAACAATAAAACAAGTTAGTTGTGGATTGCATGTTAATATTAACTAATATTCTTCCAATATTAATGTTTATAATGTTAGGTGACATATGCTTTTGTCTTTCATGTCTATAATGTAATTGGTAAAAAAAAGAAGAAGGTAATACTGAAATTTTGTGCTTTATGAAAAAAAAAAGAAAGAGAAATACAAAAAACAAAATTAAAGAGTTTCTTAAGGAGAAATAATGTATGTAGTCCCTCTCGGGGACAAATTAGAGAGTTTATCAAAGAGAAGTACAAAAAGAAGATGAAAAAAAAGACCAAAATAAGAAAAAATTAAAACAAATAATGTTAAAAATTAACAATAATTACAAAATATAACGTGAATCAAGCATCATAATTGCTAACTTCGAATTAATACAAGCAGTAGGAATTCACAATCCTTTAGACGTAAGGCGTACAGGGCCTTGAACCTAAATACATTACCCATAATAAAAGTAAACATATTAGTAACAGAATCTTCTCCAAAAAGGTCTAAGGGGTAAGCTACATGGCATGTATATTGATTTTCTTATCTAGCAACAGGTTCAATGTGGTAGCATCTTCCTTTATAACGGTTAAGGCTAATAAGCTCATTGGTCCATATGGTTGTCTATGTCCTAGTAGAAAATTCAATAGCCCCTGCTTCCTTAGGCAAAACTTCAGGTTGAGGAGTTATTCGGAATGTTGCCAAGATATTAGTATCTTTGGTTTGATAGTTAGGAGTATAATAAGTTAGTTTATAATATTTAACACTAGCTTTGAATCTAACACTTGCTTTAGTCTTTGTTTGTGGTGACATAAGTCCCTCCCTTACAATTCATGAATTAAGAATTCTTACAACAACGAGGTCTAGTCAATATAAAGTCATAGTTGGAATAAAAAAAAGAAAGAAAAAATAGCATATAGCAAAGAGATAAGGTAAACTTGTAAGTGACCCTCGTCAATCATGGCTCTTGAGTAAGATAAGAGATGAGTTTGTAAGGTTTATGAGTAAGAACTAGGAAAGAAGAGGAGAGGCATAGGGATGAGATTGATGGTTAGATTTTGATGTTTCTTAATTACTTTTGTTACGTTTGCCATAAGAGGCATAGGCCTATAGGATGATTAGGCTTGATTTTTGCTTAATTGAAGTTCTAATCAAAATATATAGATATTTTATTAAAAACGATTTGATTCCAATTAATTGGAGCGGCCTAAATTGCATACTTAAACCAAATCATAATGTGTTTGGGGGTGCCAATATGAATTGCAACTCGAATTGCAAAAAAAGAATTGCAATTTTGATTAGAATTAATTTGATTTATTGATTGATTTGATTAGGATGGTCTTTTTCCCACACTTACATAAAACTATACTTAGGTCTATTATGATTTTATATTACGCCCTATGCAAGTCCTATTGTGTAAATCATTCTAAGATAAAAATTGACCTCGTAATTGTTATCATAAACCCGATCTATATAAGGCGCACTCGATTCAACTGCTTTGAAGCATTCAATTCAGTATTTGCTTAATATAGAACCAGTAAAATAGATCTTCAAAATGTTTTCATAAAAGGCTTGTAATATACATCTTCGGTGCATATATATATACATGTACAAGAATACTTTATAAATCCATATGTTTTACTTTTTACATTATGAACCAACATTTGAAACTACTAGTTCGTCCAGAGAGGCCCATTTAGTTTTACAAAGTACAAAAGACTCTAAAAAGAAACTAAAGAGCCCAGTTATCTCCTTTTAACCTCACTCCCTAGCCTGCCAGTTACTAACCTAGGGATAAGTGTAGTACTACATATCTACTCTAGACTTATAAAAGAATTCGTAGGGGTAAAGGCAAACCATAGCTCCATAAGAAGGTTAAAGACAAAGAGCATAACACATAACACAGATAATGTTATCTACTTCGTTGTGAGATTAGAGAGATTTTGCTCGCTTTAATCCAAGTAGAGTAGTTTTAGTTTTAGTGTGATGCAATGAATTAAGGTTAGACCTAGCCTTGTGCAACGGAGACCTGACTCTTCCCATGATTATCTTTGAATGAAAGACCTCATCTTTATCTTAACTTCCTCTCATGTTAATTAGTTCAAGTAAGGGTAAAGAAGATACCATCTTAACTATCTTTTTAGATGGGGTCAGTATTTGGCCCAACAATCCTATTCATTTTCCCTAATTGGTTGTGATGCATATCGGGTTAGGTTGTTGGTCAGGCTTGATTGGTTCTAGTTAAAGGGGTGACTATCCAATCTTATACAATCTAGCTAAGACAATTAAAAAAAAAAACAATCTTAACACAAAGTTTAATTCCTAATCAATACTATAAAACCAGAAACACACATCGCACGTGCACAAACACCTATTTACAACCATAAATAAATGTATTCTTAAGGCTTCAAGTACTTTGAAATAGTATTCCAAAATGCTGCAAGGCATTAATCTCAACTTATTTGAAATTTTGTTGCTCGCTATACTTGATTGTTGTGTCTCCATATCTATATATTCAATTAATCATTTTAGTTCCTATATGAGACATGAAGTAGTAATTCAACTCACATATTAAGTGTGTTATGTTTATACTAATTATAGTTTTTAAGCCAATTCAATATGCATTTTATTTCTTATACTTTCTAAATTAGATTCTAAGTTAAGGCTAGTTTAAGGTTTATAGTCATTAGACTTTCTAAGTTCAATCTATTTTATAACTACTAGTAGGGTACTTTCTAAGTTAACTTATGAGTGCATACAATTACATAATTTCAATTTAAGAACCTTCTAATCTACCTTTTTAGTGATACACTAACTTAAAAATTTTACTCAATTAGAGATTTTGACCTACTCTCTAAGTTGGATTTCCTATAAGATAAAACCACTAAATCATTTCATTCGAACCCTAGCTCCAACATTTTCTCAACAACTCATATTAGATCATTACTCTAAATTTGGTTTCCATATCAAGGATATGTCCATTTCCTCTTTATAGCCCCTTCCTTGTAAATTTAGATAAAACTACTTCCTTTTACGTACTAATAAGGCTGCCAATGTAATACTCGAGAAAAAAAAAAGAGAAAAGGGAGTCATTAAATAATAAAAGTCATAATAAAATTAAAGGGGTAATTAAGTTTTGAGGAAAAGGGTATTAAGGTCATAAGCCGTGGTTTAACAAAGGGTGATATTAGAAATTTAAGAAAACAATTAAAAATAAACCCTAACCTAACTAGTGCACAATTCACCATCTCATTAGACTCTTTGTGTACTATAGATTTAAACTTCTTTCCTGCAATTATTAGAAGCCCTCAAGAGCAAGAGTAGTCTGTGTGAGGAACGCAACCCTAGAGGACCTTGGTAAGTGAAGATTCGATTTGTAGAATTTGAGATTTCTTTTTGGAGGCTAAGAGTTTCATGTTGATCTTTTATGATCATGTGTAGTTGGCTAAGGAAAAAAAAAAACAAGAAACCCTAAAAGATCGTCAAAATTAAGATATGTATTTTGTTTTCCGTAGAATCTCTATTATTCTTATTCTTTCAATAAGTTTAGGAGATGTTTGTTAGATAAATATTGTGATGATATAATTTATTGGGTAGTATTGATTTGAAACAAAGATGTGAAACTTAAGGGGTGTTGTTGATGGAACTATATTGTAGAGTTGAGTTTTCTAAAATTTAAGGGTTTTTTGACCATGTGTTGAGGCGTTGGAGGATAAAATAGATTTAGAAATGTTTTAGGTGAAAGAGGAAAAAAAAAGTTTGAACAATAGGTTATGCCACCAAAAGAGAAGATCATGTGCTTGGTTATGTTCCTTACGGTAAGCGGCATAGGCTAGTAAACCAGAAGGTTACATGACTGAAAGACAGGATCGTATCCCTAGTTGTGTCCCTTACGGTTGTGAAGTGTAACTCAGTAAGTTACACGGCCAAAAAGATATGATCATGTCCCCGATCATGTCATAAGCTTTATTTTTTCAAGTTGAGTTTTTTCCCTTCTTTTTGTTTTATTCTTTCGTCACTTTTAAAGGAAACTCCTTTAATATATTATTAAGTGAATTTAAGGAGATTTAAATAGTCTAAAAGTAAGTTTTAACTAAAAGAAAGTTTTAACTAAAAGAAATCGTTTATTCAATATTTAAAGAAGTTTAATGAGTATCTGTTTTTTTCTAAGATTTAAAGCTAGGCTTGATTCGTTGGTAATGAATTATAAATACCAAGGTATGTGACACTTGCTTGTTGTATATGAGTGTTAGAATAGCAAAATTTAAAATGAATTAAATGTATATTCAGCTTATGTATCTTTTGTTACTTGTGTTTGGCTTGTCATAGGGGCTTGAAGTGGTAAATTCCTAGGGAGCAATCCTAATGATCCTTGTGACGTATTGTCCTTAGTAAAGTCTCACTTGAAAATGATTTGGGGTTAATTTAGGTTGTTGTAGAGAGACCCGAAAAGGCATGGTTAACGTTAGGTTATAGAGAGGCCCAAAGAGGTACAATTAACATTAGGTTGTAAAAGGGCTCGAAGAGGTACGCCTAAATCTTAGGTTGTGATATGAATTATGATGTGATTAGGTTATGAGGACCATATTATCATGTGTTGTGTGACTTCTTTAAAAGTAAAGATAACTAAACAAATTGTGTAAATTACTTGTTTTGCATTTAAATGTGTGTGATTATGCGTTGTTGATCACACGTATGTGGTTGTATGTTACGTACTGGGTTTCGACTCACTTTATTATATTTTCAGTTGTAAGACTCATAGTTGTACTGCTTAATTTTAATAACTCATAGAGCTAATTATTATTGCCTTGGGAATGGGAAGAGTGAGAACTATGTATGGTATTGAAGAATATCTTAAGAAACTAATTGATAAGATTATTTATCTTATGTGGTAACGATAATTGATTCGGCATTAATATTTCTTAATTAGATGTTATTCTAGCATTATTTGAAAATTTAACTGTATAAAATTATTTAGAGACTTTTAAAGTATTATTTAAAGTTTTTAATCGAATATTACACTTGATGTGTCATTAGAGACTACGGACATATGGCACTCTATTACATCCTTAGTTTAGGGGCGCTATAGCCAATGAGCTAAGTTGCTCGAGCTCGTTGACTTAAGCTTGATTAGTAAATAAGTCAAATCGAGCTCAAGCTCAATGTGAAGCTCATTTATCTAAATAAGGCGAGCTCAAGCTCTAATTTAGACTCGTGAGTCCGCTCGTTTAGACTAAGAAGTAAGTTTACGAGCTTTATATATATTACAAATATTATATATCATATATACTATTAAAATCCAAAGGCTTATATCTATAATATATATAAATAGTATGTTACAGGATAATATATAATATATAATCCAATCCTTGTTCACTTTTCCTTAATCTATTTAATTATCTATTTCTTCGTTTTGTATATTTTAGCTTGTGATTAGGCTCAAGATCGATTTACTTTAGGCTTAGTTTGACTCGAGCTCAATTAGTAAACAAGGTAAGTTTGAGCTCAAGATAAAGCTAATTTATTTAAATGAACCAAGCTCGAACCATAATTGTAAGTTTGATAAAAAACTTGACTTGATTTTAGGCTTGATAATTTTCAAATGAGCCGAGCCTAAGCTTGTAGAAGCTTGAGTTAACTCGGCTTGGCTTGACTTATTTATAGCTCTATTTATTAATATGATAAATTCTACGCTAGTACAACATGATTAGTAGCTTCACACTAGTATGTCTCTTCATTTAGTTTCAGTTCATAAAGATTCAAACTTAACAACACCTATTCATCGGTACATTTTATGAATATGGTTAAAAATTATCTGATTTTGACATTGGAAATTGATTAAATCAATAAGCAATTTCCCACTTAAAGTCAAATATTTCTTTTACTAGACAACCTTAAAACCTTTTCAACACTCAACTTATAGTGGATTTTGCTTACATACCTTTAAATAATTAAAAGAAACCTTCATTACAACTCGCTGTTTTGGAGAAACAAAGTTATTGAAAATCTAACTTTGAGTTTTGATAAAACCCTTTATCTACATGAAACTAGACACATTAAGGAGTTTCTTAAAAAAAAAAAAAAGCCGAAACAACTTTGTTTAAGTTCTTGAAAATGGATTGCTTTTTATTATGAAATGGATTTTTGTATCATTAAATACCTAGTATAATTTTTTTAATTTTAGTCGAGTACCTCAAGACCTCTTTGTCTAATAACTTTGGTCAATATATATACCATACAATGGATTAAAAATTTCGTCAAAAAATTCATAGTATGTGTTGAAAAGTCCACATAATCACAATTAGTTAAATGTTCTTATTTTTGTATTCAAATAATAAACTATAAATAGTATTTTTTAGTATAATAATTGAATAAATTATATCATCGTTTAATTTGTTGGATAGACAAAATAATAGGATTCATTTTGCATTCCTTCAATATCATCGTAATGGAATCATAGTTAGATTGTAGGATTTTAGAAAAGGGTCAATGTCATAAATAATACCTAGATTTTGTCAAAATTTACAATATACTATTTATACTTTGAAAAAAATCAATTTGTTATATAATTGAAGTTTTGGTGGTCATATCTATTGCTTGAACTAATTTTGTTAGATTGTTTGCTGATGTGCATATAAGGATAAATTAGAAATTAACCCATACTTATCCGTGAGTTGAACAACTGTAAGCTCTAAAGCCAAACTAAGCAATTGTAGGATTGAACTTAGAACCTAAGGTCTAGGGCGATCGGTTGAAGGATCCGATCAAACTCAAATTATAAACTATTAAGAGAAATATTAATAAAAATGATCCCGTAAACTTAAATTTAAGAAAATAAGTAGTAAAATAGGAGACTATAAAATTTTTAAATTTTAAGCATAATAATTGCTAATTATCGAAAAGGCGAAAGTGTAATATAATAACTAAGAAATTACTAGAGATAGATTATATGTATACTAAAAATTTTAGAATGACCAAAATAATAATTAGAAATGTTCACGTGTACCCCACATGTATTTACGTGTAGATAAAAATACGCGTAATTACCTAAATTGGCCAAAAACTAAGCAAATAATTAAAGAAAATTATAAAATAATTGTAGAAAAAAAAAAATCAGAAGATGATAAGCTGAATCAAGATCAGGTCGTGGCAAGTCTAGATCAGAAAAAAAAATCAACCAATAAAATTTGGACAACCTAAAAGCCAAAAATCAAGGAAATTGGGCAAAGTCTTGTCAAATTAATACATATTAATTACAAAAAATGTCTATAAATAGGGGAAAAATTTACAGAAGTCATTTGGTCAGTTTAACATCTGAGAAAAATTGGAACACTAAAAAAATCAAGAGAAAATCCAGAAAAAAAAAAAGAAAATTGTACAGATTAGGCAAGTGAACTAAACCCACCACTCACCACCACTTGGGACCGAACCATCACCACCACCCTACACTAGAACCACCGCCTGGGCCAGCCGATAACCTTGGACCGGGTTTGGACGGCCAGAAAGCTTCGAACCGGTTAGTCATTTATTCATCCCGATTTTTGAATAATTTTGTAAAATTAGTTATTTTCCCCAGAAAATTATGAAACTTGTTATTCTGAGGTTTTATTGTATGTAGATTTAGGAAAAAATATTTATTTAGTTTAATTATGTCTGAAAATATAGGGTCCTTAACAAATTGTTCAAAACCGAGCATGATTAAACCGGAATATAAATAGGCTTAGGAGTGTAGTTTGGAGCTCAAAATTTTTCTGTAGGATGCTCATATGATGTAGAACAGTGCTATGAAGCCATTTTTTTAAAAATTAATTTTTGAAATTTTTAAGTTAATTTTTAGCCCTAAAATGATGGAAAAATTAGGTGATTTAGGGTTAATTAGGTAATTAGGATGTTAATTACTGATTGGGATATTAATTATATGTTTAGGGATGTTAATCTATGAAGTGGAACCCTAATCTTAGCCTTTGGGTATTAAGTATGGTTAATTAGGGAAATTAGGTAAGTAATATAAGAAATTAGTAATATGTGAAAGTGTAAATTAATAAATCTAAAAAAAATAGGGTTATTTAGATAATATTATAATAGAAATCAGAAAAATAATAAATCTGAAATAACATTTAATTTTAAGTAAATATCTCAAAATGTAAGATTTTTACACATCGGGAATAAATCCGATACCTCAATTAGGGTTAGCGTGTACCGAATAGTTTAGAATACCAAATTACGACCCAATAGGATATTTGAATACCCGAGCGTAATGTGATTAATGTCACATTGGGATTCGAGCCTGTTTAGGACTTAGGAATTAAAACTAGAATCTAGTTTAGGATTCGAACTCCGAAATAGAGTACAATGAATCATTAGTACGTTATAGATATATATGGAAAATGAGTTACATTATGAATTAGAATAAGAATTCATAAAATATAAGTACTAAAAAGACCTACTTATATTATAGGACACCTAAAGACAAATCAGCTCGCGACTAAGGGATTGAGCGATAGAGCAATTTCATGTAAGTTGGGTTATTGCTTATTGTAATAGAGTACTAGTTTTGTAGTGCTCGGAGATTTAGGCTTGTATATGCTTGTGATTGTAAGTAGTTTACGCATGTGTTTGATGTATCTGAATTCGTGCTGAAACTTGCATTGTGAGTGATTTGTGACTGATTGAATTGGTATGAAATTGTTTGAACACCATAAACGGAATTTAATCTTAGTCGACCCTAATAACCAAAAATGTCATGCATTGCAACCCGTTAGGGGATCATAGGATTCTCCAACCAAATATCGACCCCTTCGAAAGGGATAGCGTAGGATTGCAAAATGGTCCCTTCTTCATCCTCAGTCGAACTAAGTGACAGGAGAGAAGGTCGTGGCTGGGGTGAAGTCAATGGTTCGAAGGTAGTCACGGGAGGAGCGAGGTCTCCATTGCACAAGCCTGGGTTTGGTTGTGAGCTGCTGCATAACATGGAACTCCTCAACCCGGATTGGAGCGGGTGAAATTTCTCTGATTTCACAACGGACCGGACTACGTTGTGTGATGACACTTGATTGTTGCATTGCATGAAAATAATTGTTTGATAACCTTGTTTGTACTTGTATGCATTCATGAGTCTCCAATTTAACTTACTGAGCTGTAGTTGCTCATACCCTTATAGATCCTTTTGCAGGTTCTGATTTGTGATCACTTTAAGTACTATGTCGCCCTACAATTACCCAGAGGTTAGTCATTTTGAAGCCAGGGGTGTGAGGATCAAGTTACTTAGTATAATGTGTAACTAGAGTGACCATGTAATTAGGGATGAAAGACTAATAGTTATTATGTAATTTAGTGAACTGTTATGTTTATGCGAAACTTCCTGGGAAGCTCTGTGGACTTACTTATAATTATCTATGTTTATTAGAAATTGTGATACTTATCATGATTGTAGTATAATTACTAATCGAACTGTTTACTTCAAAGCGAGGAATCGTCAACGCTTTATGTAGATTATGTTTATGGTAGGCACTGTGAGGTCAGTTATTATCATAGAATAGTTTATACGGCGGGACTGTTGTGACTCTGCGACTTCGGGGCGTAACAACAACTTACTTTATAAAGTGGATTGCAACTTGCTTTGTATTAAGCGGTTATTTCGACCACCCTAAAGCTGGGGGGGGGGGGGGGGGGTTGCTGACAATCTGCATGCCATGCCACCCCTAACCTTGGGATGGCTGAAATATTTAATTCTTGGTTATGTTTATGTCCACATTAGTAAACAAATTTAACAAAATTAGTTGAGATAGTAAAAATGATTAATTTTTTTTTTAATTAGGTGATAAATTGATCTTTTCAAAATATATATAATAAATTGTACATTTTGATACCAACCTTTTAAAAATTATGATTCAAGGAATTGCAATCTTGAGAAAAACGTTAGATGGTAGACGCGTGATCATGATGACATGTCAAAGAGACTTCTTTGAAGCCTAAGCAAAGGAAAAAAGCTTGTGAATCAAGTGTATTTATAATGATAATTTTTCTAAAAGAATATATTAAGCCTTAATAGGATAATGAACATGAAAGGAAGCAGAGTTGCAATTTTTAGCGACTCTCAGAAAAATAAAAAAAGTTTGGAGTTCTCGTACATTCGAGCAACTATCATTAAACAGAAGTCAAAAGTAATACTATATTTAAGTACTTCTTGTTTATCTGTCCTTTCCATTTTTATTAAAATCTTTTTGGTGGTAACAGGAAGTTTTATTACAGCAGCATGGCAAATTAAAAAACAAAACAAAAGGGTTGGGCCACAGGAAACAGTCATTGGCGACCAGATGCAATTACAAGAACAAACACAACCTAGATTACTCGGTTGGCCACTTAGTGGTAATTTCACTGTTGAGAGTTCCATTTCTAAAATGTTTGATCTTTTTCCTCCCAGGCTTCTTTTAAGAAGATATTTCCATGGAAATTTGATATTTGATGGGGCTGCCGATCCTAAGCGAATTAAATTATGTACCAAACCAATATTATTTTTTCTATTATTTGTGCTCTAAAGAATTTAATAAAATAAGATTATACTAATGCTAACTAAAACGATAAAGCAAAACAAGACCAGATAGTCACCAATGGGAAAATTGAGTTCACCATAGTATTCTAATTACATTATAAATAAAATATAATTATTTTAACTAAATGGTTATTCCTGTGAATTAGTTAAAGTTTTTTATTTCAGTTCTCAAGTCCTAATGTCCTTTTCTGGTATGATAGTTCAGTTCATATTCGGAATCATTAAAACTATTAACCTATCGAAATAATTTCCTCAAATCATCTAGTCAAATCAATACGGATTCAAAAACATAATAACTATCTTGCAATTCATAATTAACTAGTGCCTTTAAATTAATCTCTCAAAAATTCCTTCAGCTAGAAATTAATAAAACCATTCCGTCAAACCCTATGCCAATTCAGTTTAATATTAGATAGCTATAATCTAATTAATTAACTACAAATCTTGATTAGTCCTAAATTCTTATCCAGTTCAACAAGATATTTTGTAATAATACCAGCGGGCAAAGCAATCGCGATCCATGTGCAAAAATCAAACATTAAATGCATAAATATTCATTATTAATAATTTTAAGTTAATTATATCCAAGAATAAAAATCCTTTTCTATACGGAAAGCTAAATTCATGTGACTTTTTTTTTTTTATAATTTATGGAAGAATACTATGTTTTTACGAGGAGAGAATGTTTAATTTTACATAAAATTTTAATATAATCAATACTGCCAATCGTATGACGTAACATGTAGAAATTATGAAAAATTTACAATGCTTAATAATCGTCTTCTCTCCTTAAATATATAGAAACTATCAATTAAAAATCAGGTTGAATGCTATTTAGTCATTTAATTAAAATTTTCAGATAAAATACGTAAGACACCAAAATTGGGATTTGACCTTGATAGTGTAGATTAAGCAAATAATTAATTGTATATATATATAGAGAGAGAGAGAGAGAGCGCGATGACGAGGATTATACTTCATTATTCTTTTCACATAAAATTTTTATCTCGTGATTATATCAAAGAAACACAAATGCAAATAGAAACTATCATAAATTAATCCATTAATGAGATCTAGAAAATAAAACTGATACCAAACAACAAACAGTGTATGTAAAATAGTCAAAAGTTCTAAGCTGCGTTGTCTTTGGAATCGCCCAAGGAATAAAGAAACATATGAGAAAATGGCTCAAAGTCCCTTTTCCACAATGTTTCACATTGGTGTCAAGGAGAAGCTCAATATAAAGGACATAACAATAAATAAAATCCTTTGCTCATTAATGATCTTCTGACATATAGGACAAAAAATTTTAATGAAACCACTCTTTCTCAATGACCCCTCAGCATGAATTGCAAAAAGAAAATTGAAGAAGTAATGTTTTCTCTCCTCCTTTTTTACTCGAAGCAGTCACTCCGATTTAATTTGCTCCTATATATATATTATATATATATATATATATACACATTTTTATAAGGACCTTTTGTAAATTTAATATGTTTCATCCGAATAACTTCAAGCAGATTCTACTTTATCATTATTGATACATGCTGTTTCCCTTGGTGCATGAATGGCTACTTGGGAAATCTGAACCATGATTTTTTTTTTTTAATCAGCTTGGAGGTGGTATTTGGGCTTATTTTACCATCCTCTGTCCCTTTTTCAGGCGCTTTTAGCAACCGAATTCAATTCCGAGTATATTTTCTGATTCACCCATTTTTCCTATTAAAGGTATAAGAGAATACACATATAAGTGTAATATGCAGTTAGGTCAAAATCTATACATTTGCAACCTGCCGATTTCCTCACACATGGATTCTGCTCACCTCTAGCAAAGTGATTTCATTCTAACCTAAGAGGATGATTTTATTTATACTCATATAGACACATCAGTACATACTTGAATTATTTTTGTATCCTTCATCTATTTATACTCATTTTCCAGCAACTTTATTACTCAAAATATCTGCTCAATCTTTACATTATGCCTGATAACATTTAGCTACTTCAGCAAAATAAGAAAATTACTCAGTTTACAACCTAAATTAAAAAGAAAATTACTAAAATACAAATTGTACGGAGATAATTATCAAATTACCAACCCTAAGTAATATAGGCAAATATCAAAGCGTTGCATCTTAAAGATACGGCACACTTGTATTTAGATTATGTCACATTTTCAAGATGTGATACAAATACTATCATATTAATATCGCATTTTGCAAAATGTAACTTATTTTTTTATAATAATATCCTACCGAGATTTTTTTTTTGTAACTTTATTTATAAATCGTTCGTAAAAAAATTTATTCGAAACTCATTTCTTAACTAGAATTTTGTTATATTGAATTTTTTATACTTATAATAAACATATCATTTTTAACTTTATATTTTTTATTCTTGTTGCCGTATTTGTCATTCTTGTTATTTATTAAACACTATATATGATACAAAGCAAAAAATATATATATCATTAGTAGTAATAAGTAAAAACTCTAATTGTTTTTTAGCTTAATCATATACAGAATTAATTATCCTATATCTATTTACTTTTCTCTTATGTTTTTTTTTTTTTATTCTTTTTACTTGTGATGTATTTGTTGATTCATGTAAATCCTTTGAAATTTCTTAGGCCTTGATCTGCAATATATAAATAAATTAAATTAGTGATCAAAATATCAAACAAATTAGAATTTTTTATTATAAGTATAAATTTTAGTAATTAATAATTACTTATGTGACTATCTCTCTCATATCTAATGGTGCTGGATGTATCGATCTAATAAGGGCAAATAGGGTGACAATGAATGATGATGATACAATTATCTCTGGTGTTAGCAATTCAAATGATGGTGTGTTGTCTACAATACGATCTGCTAGAACTTGTGTTGGTGGATCTATTACTAGAGGATTAATTGTCAAATAATCGATAGCGAGAGCATCAGTAATAGGTGGATCTGCTGCTAGAGGATCATCTATAAGAAGATCAACAACTAGACCATCGACAGCAGGAGTAGATTTGCGACATCATCAATCAGAACTTGTATATCCACATCTATTATAAGACTCAAAGATCTATCTTATAATTATGACTACTAATCTTGAGCTCCTCCTCATCCTCATCTTTGACCACGTCCTCATTCTCTCTGTCTGGTCGATTGGTCCTCGGGTGTTGCTCCTGCTGAGTTAGTTTAACCAGCTTAATACCTCCATATCCCTCTAATGCGTGTCTTCCTACAACAGCTAAGGCATGGATGTCTTGTATATATGTCCTCCTTTCTATCTATGTGAATGTATTAGATTGCATTTTAATGTGATTGTGTTAGTCTGCTAATGTATTTTCGTATTAGTCTAGAGTACCAATAGAAATAATCGGCATATATCATACCGGTTAAGGTATCATCATGTATGATTTGAACCAGTCTTTGCCTCCTATTCTACCACTGGGTGATATATCTCACATTCTTTCTAGCCTAGTTTTCTTATGATTTTCTTCACATATCCATCTTGTATATGCTGTTCGAATTATGTTGCAATTTTCTAGGATTCACTGTACTTTGTCAAATTGTTTCATCACTCTATTTAGCCGGTGCATCTCTACGACATAGAGATGCAAGTCATCCATATATCTCTTCCCTTCTAGCATATCTCAAGTAGTGTATCTAATATTTTCAAGGTATAAGGCATCCAACAAATTTACAAAAGACAAATTTATTTCAGTATATAAGTTGTACAAAAAACAATTTGAATAGTACAATTGATAATTGATTTGTATTTGTTCGGGAGTTTGACTGTCTAGAGCCTTGTGATATTGAGATAAGACATGAGTTGTAGTTTGTCTAAAATCAAACATGCCATCCTACTGGTATGCTAATAAGTTAGGGCGAGCTGCACTTCTGTGTGTCCTTTGTAACACCAAATGAGGGAATCTGTACCATTTCCACACTTGAATTAGTATTGTCGACCTACTTATCTTTGCTACCCCATCCTTTACGACTCGACATAAGTATCTATACAATTATGCGAGGCCGTTCTCAACTCATAAGCAATATGAGCTCGAAGTTTCCTTCATAACTCCCGGAACTCCTTCGTAACTCCCGGAACTTCTTCGTAGTGGCTCCGTTCCATGCCTCATTTCATAGGGAACCTCAAAGTGGCTCTATTTCATTATATTCCATCCATATCACAATTCCATTCATAAGCCAATGCCTAGCTATAACTACGTGTAGTCTGTAAATCCTCTAATAGTGATACAAACATTAGGCATACGTAGCTAGATGATGTGTCTTAGAATAAGAGACCTCCAATCAAATGTTATATATAGACATTTGTGTGGTACTTGATAGCTATGTTGTCTACATCTACTATTATATGCATCAACAAAAGACTCTTAAGCCAAGACATTTTGACTTTCTGCCTAACTATTTGATCTGCATTCGATTTTGCTCCTAATAAGAACTTACACAATCTCAGCCAGTCTTGTATCATGGTACCCATCACCGGTTGCCCTTCGATGGGTAAACCCAACTGTATTGCAATGTCTTGAAGTGTCAATCCGACCTCCCCATGACTTACCTGGAACTTATGATTCTCTGATCACCATCTTTCTACTAATGTTGTAATCAGTCCTCAATCCAATTGTATGAATGGCAAGTTTGTGACTCCATGGAATATAGCTTACTCTAAGTAAGTATCTATCCTCTCGTCATATACCTTTCTCTTCTCCCGAGGATTCTTCAGTGATGCCTCTTTTCGATGGCATTTAGCTAGCTTATTTCCTAAAAAATTCGATTACATTAGATTTTACCAAATTATATAATTTAATTGACTAGACAATAGTTTTATGTGTTGTACCTCCCTTCTCCATATAGCCTATGATCTATGTATATCCTGTCGTGTCAACATCGATCTATCTACTGGTTATGGATCCATCTGCATAAGAAAATGTGTAAATATATGTTAGATTCTTTGTAATTTTGGTCAAACATAGTTATTAAAATCACGGGTTAAAAATACAATTTTATGAGTTCATGATTTTATAATATTTTTCTTAGTTAAAATGGATCTAAAATTGTTTATGTGTAGAGTTTTCATAAAATTATGGAGTTTCATGTACAATTTTATAAGTTTATAATTTTATCGATTTTGTATAATTCTGTACAATTCTATCAATTTTATGCATTCAAATGAACAATAGAATAGTAATTTTGACAACCATTTGTATTAACCTTGTTCTAGGCATGTTCTTATATTGTGTCATTGTCCTTTACACCTTCTACAATAGTTTTTCGTTGGTTCCTCTTTCAGATCCATTTCATTGTGATATCTACTTGTTCTCGATCTTTCTTCTTTTTTAGCTTTTTTATACAAGTGAGTGTATTTTTTGTATTCCTTCTGGATTTGTCCATGTATGCCTATCTCCTAAAGGTTGGAAGGTAGTTTGGTAACAAGTGACTTGATTTTCTTGATGATACCATCTCTCAATCTTATGTGTAGGATCTATTTTTAAATGAGCTATGGCTACTAATGCATGTGGGTAGGGTATCTTGTATGTTTACCACTTGTTATAGTTACATCTCTTGTTGTTTATGTCAATTCTATGGTAATGGCTATATTTCCTTCCATATTTACAAATGTATGCTCTCATTTGCACCTCAAATATTCCCATTTTCAAGTTAAATGCTTTTACTTGGTAACGAAAAGCTGCCTCTCTCCATCTTTCTATCTTTTTAAGAACCCATTTGGGGTAAGCTTTTCTTTTACATATAGCCTTAATTGCTTTATCATGCCTTTCTTTCAAGTGTCCTACACAATTGTAGAAGGTCTTCAAAACCAGTACCAATATGAGCAATGACCTTGCACCTTTCCATACTCGATTGTAAGTTTTATTGAGATTTGTTGTTATTTGACCATATATGAATCCCCCATCACGTGATTGTATCCATAGTTCACTAGGGATGTCTACAAAATGGTTTGGAGCAGTTGCATTCCTCTTTCTTATCTCCTCCATGTAGAATTTAAATTTGCTTTCCTATGCCCAGAAAGTTGCTGTAGTTATTAGCTTCTTGAAATAGTGGTTTTTGTACTTTATATTGAATTAACTGATAATATATCTTATACATACTCTCCATTTTGCAAAAAGTGGCTACCATCCAATACTCTTATCTTTCATTGTTTTTGCTATACCCTTGTGTCGGTTTGATATAACGCTGTAGACATCTCGTTTTTGTCATTTTTCGTTTTTGTTTTATTTTAGTTTAGCCAGGTTAAAAAATAAATAAACAAAAAAAGTAAAATAATTAAAAAAAATGAAAAAATAAAAAGAGAATTCGAGTCGTATCGTATCGAGTTGAGTCATATTAAGTTAAGTTGAGTTATATCGAGTTAAGTTGAGTCATATCATATTATATTGAATCGTGTCATATTGAGTCGAATTATATTAAGTCTAGTCGTGTTGAGCCGAGTCGCATCAAATCATTTAAGATCAAATCGAATAACGGTGTGTGTTTAATTTAATAAATCTTAAGTCATTGGAGAATTGGGCTTTATTAAAATGATTTTAGTCTAATCCGATTTAAAGTAGTTTTTTTATCTAATTTATATTAGGTCATAATAGACTTATGATTTATTAGATAAGTTGTTGGATTGTATCAAATCGGATCAAATCAAGCCTTCAAAAATAGAAAGCTCGAATTAGATAGGGTTTTTAGAAATTAGGTTAAATCTCAATTGTATTTATGATTCGTTATTGTATTTAGAGTTGTTGAGATAAAAAGAGATACAATTGTGAGTGTTATAAATAGGCAGTTAATAGTAGAGTTGAGGATGGTTTTTTAGAATCCACGCATCCATAAAACCAATAACCCCCTCACTTGCTGAATATAATCTATATGCTATCCACATTTTGCCATTGCTCTTTAATCCATGAGCTAAAATTCCAGCCACAACATGACTTGATACGAAATCACAAGCAACAGCTAACATCCCATTCACATAAAGCCGAAGTTGATTACCTGACTAATCCATAAGCCGAACAGAAGCCACGCCTACCACGATCATCTGACGCCATCCAAATTCAACGCTTGTAGCAATTTAATAATCCAACCAAAGCAAACGCAATTCATGAACATCCCATTCACATAAAGCCGAAGTTGATTACCTGACTAATCCATAAGCCGAACAGAAGCCACGCCTACCACGATCATCTGACGCCATCTAAATTCAACGCTTGTAGCAATTTAATAATCCGACCAAAGCAAACGCAATTCATGAACGTCCATGTGTCCATAAATCCAACGTAGCATAACATCCACGTAGTCCCTTAACGTAATCCAATTTCCCGACCATACAGCAGCTCGGACTAAACATAATTCGTCCAACAATTCCCCCAATCGCCAAAGTCCAAACTCCACTTGACCTCTCGCTTAACTCCCTAACATGAATTACACGCTAGCATATGATCAGCCCACTGACCATAACACTTGTCACGCACAATCTACACATCCCCTACTGCCCGACAGCACTTGATTCAATCTATGCGTCCGCACACACCATGTCAACAGCACACTCTTAATCACCATACACACTACACCGACAGTGACACGAACGAATGTGAGCACAACACCCAGATGATCACAACATGATCACGCGTGATTGGATGTGTATGTAAAAGTCCTTATTTTTTATTATCAGTTATTTGTTTTATTAGTTTAGTTCAATTATTTTACTAACCTATTTTTTTTAGTATAGGTTTTTTTTTTATTATTATTATTCATATTACATGATATTTTTTAGAGAATTCTAATTTCCCATAAAATTTTGTTAAATTGCGTTTTTTAATAAAATCATGTTTTTTGAAAAATATACATATCTTACGGTTGGAATTTAAAAAATATACGTATAAGATACATATCTATATCGTATCTTCAATGTATATAGTAATTAAAATTTGGAAAATATACGCATGGAAATACGTATTTAGATCGTACTTTCAATATATCTTGTAATTAAAATTTAGAAAAGATATCTTTTTACACATAGTGTTTTTAAAAAAAAAAAAAATCTTAACCAGGATTTTCAAAAGATATAATTAGTTAGAATTTCTTTAATTTAGGAAGATTAGATTTCTTAGGGTTTTTTTTTAAATAATAAATTGATAACTAAACATAAACTTGACTCAGTTTTTGAAATAAAAAGAATATACCTACTACATATTTGATAAAAAGAGAACTACGGTCGGTATGATTCCGATTAGTGGATATATAGATATATTCGAGGCAACTGTCTAAAAAAAAAAAAAAATTTCTCTATTTCTTAGAAATTCGTAATAAAAAATAATCTAAAAATTATTTTAGTTATTTTTTGTATGTTTAGGTATATTGTTAGTATTTTTAGAAAATTATAAAAATAAAAGCCTATCAATTTTTTTTAGTTTTTATATGGCGACTTAGTCTTAATAAGTTAACCCTCAAACCTGGCTTTTTTTGTTTAATTTTCTAAAAATTATTTTCTTAGAAAATCCGTGGATTAGTGGCGAGAAAACCCTAATTTCATTTTTTTTACCAGTTAAATTGATTGGTAACTTCAATTTTTAAAATATTTTTTTGAGAAAAATAAGGCTCGATAGAATTAACGACTCCACCGGGGATGCCTAGTGAATTAGCTATGTAAAAATTAAAAATTAATTGAAGGGCTTTTGTGTTTTTTTTTTTATTTTTTATTTTTTGTATTATAGTTGTACTAACGGGTTTTTAGTGATGTAGGTCCTAAGAAAAAAGCTTGGCCTAATTGGCCTTCTTGGGGAATTAGGGGGGTTTTCTTTTTATTTTTAGTAATAATTTGTGTGTTTAGATGTGATCGAACCTAAATCACCTTAAGAACTTAGGACGAGTCGCCATTGTGTGACCCTTAAGTCACTGAGGTCTTTACTCTTGCCTAGCGGTGATAGACGAGCCCACCTAGGCTTCGATTTAGCTTACTAGGTTTTTCTCTAGAAAGCCTTGGAGTTACAGAGCCTGAGATTTGTAGACTCCACCCTTTTATGTGATTTTTTTTAAAAGAGGGTAGTTATTTTTAAATTATAAGAAAAGCTCGATTAATCTGCAGTTGATTCGATTTTCTTTTAAAAAAAAGAAGAAGGGGAAATTAAGAAAAAAACTAGTAACCCTTATATATAAATATTTGTAAGCTTCATTTTTTTTAAAATCCTATTTCAGATCTACTTATATATAAGGGTATTTTTTAACCGTGGGTTTATAATAATTCCAATAATTTATTAATTACCGATCCCTATTGCATTACATGCGTATGTGGCATGTTTCATTTTTTTTTATATTTGATTTTATTTTTCCAATGCTTGTTTCTATTTAATCATTTTTATTTCTCGTACTATATGTGTTTTATTTTATCGTCTCTTAGTGAGTAAAAGGCCACGTAATTTCTAAAATTTTTTTTAAAGAAAGCTGCAAAATTATTAATATCATATCTAGTTTTATTGTAAATTTAGTGGTCTCGTTGTAAATAATTGCATCATTTCATGTTTTTATATAATCTAGATATGGAAAGCCAGTGTAATGTCAGTCCTGAGCTCGTCCATAAGGTCTAGCTAAATAAGTACTCATTCCTTGAGGCTATCCTGAAAGATTGGTTGAATTAGCTTCCACTCATCAGGCAAGATCACATTCGTAAGAAGATCGGGTTGGTCATATCCCTCATTTAAGTCCAACTCCATTAGTCTCTAATTCAAGCCCTTATCCATTACCAGGATTCGGAATTTGCAGCTTTCAATTTTGGCCTATATGTATTGACACTCACTATAGAAGAATACTAGCAGCTACCTAGTGCCTTGCCTCTCGAAGTAGGCATAATTGTCCTAAATCTTAGAGTGCAGCCCGAGAAAGCTTTCATGACCACGCCGGGAGTTAAAAAGTCAGCCTTGGCACCGTACTTATCTTCAGAGGGCAAGAAGTGTCTCAACATCTTAAGACTAATAGAGTGGTTCTCAAGGCTAGATGTTTACTAGAAATACTGTTAGATCTTTTGTGGAGGATATGAATCATAGGTTGAGAACAAGGTCAATGCCTTTATCGTAGCAATGTTTGGGATAATGCTATTTCTCTTCAGATACGGTCAAGTCCATTATAGGGTAGCTGAGCTAGTGACTCAATTCTTAGCCGGTAAATCCTATATATCGACGTTATTGGTAAAACAGTTCAGGAACTCACCTACTTGAAAAAGCAAGGGCATGGATATTTTACGGCTAACCTTACAATCCTTACCATATGGTTTCTCTATCATACACAGAGGTATGGAGGGAATCTTTTCAAAGAATCCCTGACTGAAAATATGAACCTGATTGATGACTTTGCCTACCACCTTAAGGTATCGGATGAAGCTTAGTGTAAAGGATGGGTGTCAGTCATCAGCAAGATGCAACCAATAGATTTCATGTGGACAGTTAGATAGAGTCATTGTACTCAAGCCGTCTTAGGGTGTGCCGATTATGTAAGAGTTCCTCTTATCAGTATTATTGGTTGTACGAGATATTTCCCAGCTTATGTCACCAGGCAACTGGGTTTACTTCAAGAGATAGCCTACAGAGATTCTTTGGACGTTATCACATTGAGTTATCAAGATCCTTGTATACCTATGGTTACTTTGAATCAACGACTAGTAGAATTTGTAAAGTTGAGGAACGGAGAGAAATCAAGAAGATAGTCAACGTGGGAACTTTAAGGGGCAAAGTTGGAGAATATCGAGCCACCAAGCAATTCATCTATAACCAGTTGGAGAAGATGCGGTATGAAACTTCGAACGTATTTAGACATGAACCAGAACCAACATATCTGTCACCTACCGAGCAGGCTTACTGAGATACCATATGGGCTAAAGTTGAAACCCAGTTCCAAGAAAGTAAAAGAATCATTGAAGAGTTAAAGCTGGAGAATGAGAGATTGCTAGAGGAAAATCGATTCTTGAGGAGCAAGATTCGAGAAAGGGATTTTATAGTCTGAAGACTTATGAGAGAAGTTGATGAAGCCTGTCCTAACCAAATCTGTTAACACTTGTAAATATAGGATTTAAGTTTTTAGGAATATTAGTTAGGAGTTTTTCTTTTCTTTTAGTCCATTGTATAAGTTAGATCTCATGATTATTAATAAATTTATAGCTTTATTAAATGAGAATCTTTATTGATTGCGTAGTCTTTTGCTCATTATTTTTTTTTATTTTTTATCCTTGATAGTTGACTTTTAAATAAACAAAAAATAAAAAAGTAAAACAAAAAAACAAAAAAAAAGAGCGAAGACAACAAAAAAACAAAAAAAAAAAAAGAAAACAAAAAAAATCTTTAATTCACCAAAAAATCTAAAACTTAGGTTTTCATGTAGGATTTCGAAGATAGCGTCTAAGTGAGCAGACTCAACTAGAAGCCTGATATTAACTTGTTCAAAGGCAAGAATGTCAACTCAGGGTACTGGAAACGTTAATCAAACCGAGCCCAACCTAAGAGTCATAACCCTAGAAGAAAACATGAATAAGATGGTTGAATAAATCTAGGCTCTTATTTGGGCTATTGGGATTCTTAATTACAGACAAAGATCTTAACTCAACCTTAATGGGAACGTAGAAGCGACCCCTCCTTGAATTGGAAGATGAAGAATCAGTTTCTAATGCTGAGATATAAAGGAAGGAGATTGAGGAGAAACACCGAGAGATGGAAAGAAAGTTTATGTAGAAGTTGATCGAGAAGATGAAAACCCTAGAAATGGTTAACGGGTTAGAACGGATGGGAATGATCAACTTGCTGACATATGAAGATGATGATTTCCTGGAAAGATTTAAAGTGCCAGAATTCGAGAAGTATGATGGGACTGGTTGCTTGAAGCTCCACATTAAGTTATACATCAGGAAAATAAGGAAATACATGAAGTATGACAAGGTGATGGTCTAGACCTTTCATGACAACTTGATTGGGCCTACTTTAACTTAGTATGCCCAAATGGATTTGAATGAGATCGATACTCAGGATAAGTTAGCACGGGCTTTGTACAACCAATATAAGTTCAATATCGAAGTAGCTTCGCTCATGTGGGATCTAAATAATTTATGAAAGAAGGCCAACTAAAGTTTTAAGGAATATGCTCAGAGATAGAGGAGCATGGCAGCTATGGTGACCCCACTCTTAATAGAGAATGACTTGACTTTTGCTTTCATCAATACTCTTAGAAGCCTATATTACCAACATCTAGTCGAGCACCCCGCCTCCAACTTTGTAGAAATCGTAGCCTCAAGGTACCGAATTGAGGAAGCTATTGCTACAAGAAGGCTTCTTAATCTTGAAGCAGTTGAGAAGAAGATGCCTCCCATAAGATATTCCAATAAAACCAAAGAAACTACAGTAAGCGTTTTCAATATCGGTAACCTTGTTAAACCTACAGCCTTAATAGCCATGATAGGAGGATCTAATCCCCCACCAAATCCAAATCAGAATAACTGTTCGCAAAAGAGACAATTTACTTATGTACCCATTCCTCTAAGCTAAGTTCTCGCACAACTAAGGAAGGAGAATCTCTTGACATTTGAAATACTGAAGGAAGGGCAAAGATCGAGAAACTATAACCCAGAGCTCTGCTGTGATTATCATTTGGGGTAAGTGGGGCATTCTACAGACCAATGCTAGAGACTTAGACATTAAATCTAAGATCTTATTGATGTAAAATTGGATTTCATTCAGACACCCACTCCTAACGTGGGTAACAATCATTTACCGGATCATGGATATTCAATCAATACGATCGCTGCTGAAGTTTCTGAACCAAAGATTGATTTAGACAGTCTCCCCATCACTATTGAGGAGATAGCTTGGAATTTGAGGTAAGCCGGGTACTTACAAAACATGAATCTTAGAGATAGAACCCAAACTAGACCAGCAATATCAATTGTTGAGGGATGGGAAGATAAAGAAAGTTGATATTATGGCTACAATGATTCCAAAACTACGAAAAAGAAGTACTCAGAAGGAGCTCAGAGAAAGGTATGGAGCCGGAGATTCTACGATTGATATCCTAGGAGAACCATCAGGAAAGTTTGAGTATTTGGGGGATTATGCCGGTTCACCCACTACATATGTTGATGAACCACCCATTAGATGGGGTCCCAAATTTGAAGAAGAAGACATGCTTATTACAGATGCCAAGATGACATTTGCGATGGTTGAAATGATTGAAGATGGACCTAAGCCATTAGTTTTTGAGTACTACGGGAAGACTAAGAAGGTTGAAGAATTGGGTAAGCCTAAGAAGATTGCTTTCAATGTCTCGATAGCTCTAGAGAATTACAAAGCAGCTCCTTTAGATTACTAAATAGTGAATCAAACAACTAAGTCCTATTCATCTATGGTTGGTGAGCTTACGCGCTCGGAGTGGGTTTATGATTAGAATGAAGAAGCCAAGAGGAAGTCTACTGTGGAAGAGGCTTCTCAAAAGATATTTGAAGACACCGATGATAAAGATTACAATGTTACTAAGAAGATAGTAAAAGCCAACGAGTATAAGATTATGGATTAGCTGGCCAAAGTACTAGCCCAAATCTCCCTAATGGGCTTATTGTTATCATTAGATATTCACTGGGAAGCATTAATCAAAATCCTGAAAGATGTTAAAGTACCTGAAGGGATTTCTACTGATAAGTTGGGATTGGTAGTGAATTTAATATTTGCGATAGATCAGCTTTCATTCTTGCCAGATGAGCTAACGAAGAAGGAGATCGGCACACAAAGACCCTTTTCATAGTGGTCAAATGTGCAGGGAAAGTGGTTGCTTGTATACTAATAGATAATGGGTCTTTACTGAATGTGTCTCGTTCGGTGACACTAAATTTACTTGGAGTAGATACAGTTGAGATAAAGTCCAGTTCGATTTCAGTAAGAGCTTTTGAAGGATTAAAGAGGGAGATAATTGGGGAAATTGGGCTATAGGTCGAGATCAGTCCACAGATGTTTACTATTTTGTTTCAAGTTCTGGATATACCACGAACTTTTAATCTTCTATTGGGAAGACCATGGATTCACTTAGCAGGGGCAATTCCATTTAGTCTACATCAAAAGGTAAAATTTATAGCCAACCGACAGTTGGTTACTATTCTTGGGGAGCAGGACTACGAAATTTACAAAGAGACGGCTATTCCGTATATCGGGAGTGAAGAATTGAAAGAGCTAAGATTGTAGATTTTTTATGAAGTTAATATGATTGAAGAGTCAAGACAAGGGGTATGGGGTCTCTCGGAACAACCTAAGCAATAGATTGGAACGTTTGGGGTCGGATATGAGCCTATCGAAAGGAGATCTAAAGAGGAGATCAGTTGTACCATGCTCACATGGACTTTTCGGATACCAGTTGGTGTTTAAGAACCCGAAGTAGCCAGTTTATCCAAGGCTTTGGCTTAGCAAAGCAGCATCGGTCTAGACAAGGAAAAAGACATTGGCATACCAATTTCCTTATGCAACCGGTTTTCCATTCTCGTTAATAAGTCTCTTTACAAAAGCAAAATTAGATTAACTAGGAAAATTCGATTTTGATAGTTAGTCCGATTGGTTAGGCCGTTTTCTTTTAAACAATTTGAATCCATTCAATAAAATTCGTTCCTTTCTTTCTATCAATTCTTCCTTGTTATTTATTTACTGTCCTTTTTTCTTTTTCCTTTACTCCTCAGATCCAATAAAAATGATGAACATAATGGATATCTCACATATGTAAACGATGAAAGTACCAATATTATCTTCAGCCCTACTAGGTCAGACGTTGAAGATGATATTGAGACTCTAAGCGAAATATAAGAGAGTTGGCATCAATTTGAATAGGGTAGAGTGATTATTGACGAATTGATGGTTGTAATCAATTTAGGGACAGAAGAAAATCTGCGAAACTTGAAAATTGGTGGTAATTCAGTGAATGATCAGAAACAAGAGTTGTCACGATTGTTATCAAAATACCTGGATATATTCGCCTAGTCTTGTGAAAATATGCCCAGGTTAGATTTGTCTATTGTAGTTCATAAATTGCCAACAAGAGAAGAAATTAAACCAAAGAGACAAAAGCTTAGGCGGTTTAAGTCGGATATACTCCTTAAAATAAAAGAAGAAATGAAGAAGTTACTAGAAGTTGGATTCATAGAAGTGTCGGATTACTCCGAATGAGTAACGAATGTGGTATCAGTATTGAAGAAAAATGAGAAAGTAAGGGTCTATGTAGATTTCCATGATTTAAACTAAGCGACCTCAAAGGATAACTTTCCTTTGCCATACATTGACATATTAGTGGATAACATAGCTGGAAATCATCTTTTCTTATTTATGGATGGTTTCTCAGGGTACAATCAGATCAAGATGGTGGAAGAGGATAAAACCAAAACCACTTTTGTTATCACTTGGGGAACGTTTTGTTATTGAGTGATGCCTCTCGGGTAGAAAAACGCTAGGGCCCCATATTAGCGTGCTATGGTAGCTCTATTCCATGACATGATGCATTAGGAAATTAAGGTTTATGTAGATGATATGATTGTCAAATCTAAGGAAAATGAAAATCATATGGATATTTTGCATAAGCTGTTTGAGAGGTTGAGGAAGTTTTAATTGAAGCTGAACCCAGAAAAGTGCACCTTTTGAGTGACCTCGGGAAAATTGTTGGGTTTTTGGTAAGTAGAAAAGGAATCGAAGTGGATTTAGATAAGGTCAAGGCAATTGTAAACATGCCTACACCTAAGTCTGTAAAAGAAGTACAAGGACTATTGGGGAGATTGAATTACATCGTTAGATTTGTATCGCAACTAATTGATAAATGCAAGCCGTTATTCAAACTTTTGAGAAAGAACGCAGCGATAGACTAGGATGAAAAGTGTGAGTAAGCATTTACTGAAATCAAAGAGTATCTTATGAATCCACCGATACCGGTCACTCCTACACCGAGACGGCCATTGATTCTTTACTTGACAATTCTTCCTAAATTGATGGGATGCATGTTGGGGCATAAAGATAAGACAGGTAGAAAAGAGCACCCTATATATTACTTGAGCAAGAAATTTACAGAAGGTAGAAATACTCGGAGGTGGAAGAACGTGTTGTGCTTTAATGTAGGTGATGCACAGGCTCAGGCAGTATACTCTCTATTACTCAATAAAGTTGTTGACAAAACATGACCCGTTGAGGTATGTAGCAGAAAAGTCGGCATTGATTGGGAAAATATCGAAGTGGCAAATGCTACTCTCTAAGTTTGATATCAAGTATGTAAATTAGAGTTCCATCAAAAGGTAGGCGATGGCTGATCAATTGGCAAAATACCTATTAGAAGATGAGGATGATGGTTCAGAAGCGCAATTTCCTGATGAAAATGTGATAATGGCAGATGAATGAAAATGTGATAATGGCAAATGAATTGAATGATGAGAAATTGAGATAGGAAATGTATTTTGATAGAGCAGCCAATGTGTTTAGCTATCGGATAGGAGTAGTGTTGGTATGACCTGAGAGTAATCATTCCCCTGTGGCAGCGAGATTGACATTTCCATACACGAATAACATAGTAAAATATGAAGCCTGGATTTTGGGGCTCAAGATGGCATTAAACATGGGAATATGAAAGCTTGAAGTGTATGGAGATTTCTCTCTTATAATTCTCTAGATCTTGAGAGAATATAAGATGAAAGGTGAGAAATTGATACCTTATTACAAGTATTTAAGCAAGCTGATTGAAAGATTCCAAGAAATTTCATTCACTTACATTCCAAGAACTCAAAATCAATTTGCTAATGCATTAGCTATGTTAGCGTCAATGGTGGTGAAAGTCAAGGATAGGATAGAAATTCAACCCTTGAAGATTGAGGTGGAAGAAAAACTGGCTTTCTACCTAACAATTAAAGAGAAGGAATCAAAAGAACCTTAGTATTATGATATCAAGAAGTTACTTTAAATGGGGGAATTTCTTGAAGATGCTGATAGAAAAGATAAAAAAGCTTTAAGGAGATTGGTTGCTCATTTTCTATTAAGTAGAGCTACGTTGTATAAAAGATCACTAGATACAATATTGTTAAGGTGTGCGGATGAAGAAAAAGCTGAGAAATTAATGAAAGAAGTGCATGAAGGAGTTTGCGGTTCTCATATGAATAGATACATGTTAGCCAGGAAAATCATGAGGATGGGATATTTTTGGATGATAATGGAATCGAATTGTATTAGGCACGCGAGGCATTGTCACCTGTGTCAGGTGTACACTAACAAAATCAATGCTCACCCTCAGGATTACATGTGTTGTCAATCCTTAACCTTTTTCGATGTGGGGAATTGATATGATTGGTCTAATTTCGCCAACGGCTTCGAACGGGCATGGATTCATTTTAATCATGATTGACTATTTTACTAAGTGGGTAGAAGCAGTGTCGTATGCTATAGTGACTAAAGGAGTAGTGGTCAAATTCCTAAAAAGAGATATTATTGCAAGATACGGTTACCTAAGTCTATTATTACAGATAACGGGACAAATTTGAATAACAAGTTGATGGATGAAGTGTGTAACCAATTTAAGATAAATCATAGAAACTCAACTCCATATCAACCTCAAATGAACGGGGTCATTGAGGCCGTTAACAAAAACATCAAAAGAATCATCGAAAAAATGGCAATCACTTATAGAGATTGGCATGAGATGCTTCCCTTTGTTCTCATGGCATATAGAACCTCAGTCAAAACCTCTATTGGTGCAACAATGTATTCATTGGTATATGGAATTGAAGCGATACTACCAATGGAAATAGAAATACCTTTGTTCCATGTATTGACATAAACTTAGCTCGATGAAGCAGAGTAGGTGAAGAAGCGAATGGAGCATTTCAACTTCTTAAGTGAGAAGAGGCTTACAGTGATATGTCATGGTCAGTGCTACCAATAACGAATGATCTAAGGTTTTAATAAGAAAATACGCCCGAGATACTTCAAGGAGGGAGACTTAGTGTTAAAGAAAGTATTGCCGAATGCAAAAGAATCTAGGGGCAAGTTTGCTCCGAATTATGAAGGCCCTTATGTGGGTGAAAAGGGTATTATCAGAAGGTGCATTAGTGTTGACATAAATGGATGGCCTAAAATTGAGGGGACTCGTGAATTCAGATGCAGTCAAGTTGTATTATCTGTGAGAACTGAGTTCGATAAAGTTTTCAATTTTTCTCGAATTGTTTGTGGTTAATCTTTCATCATTTACAAGTAAAGGTGATATCTATGAATGTTCTTAAATTCGGATAATCATCGTTCGATAAAAACTTCACCAATAAACACTTGCATACCATGTTTCTTA
This sequence comes from Lumnitzera littorea, assembly GCA_024138015.1. Taxonomy (NCBI): domain Eukaryota; kingdom Viridiplantae; phylum Streptophyta; class Magnoliopsida; order Myrtales; family Combretaceae; genus Lumnitzera; species Lumnitzera littorea. The sequence goes on from JAMXBB010000010.1 coordinate 92,817,478, forward strand.
GCCTCAAACACTTAAACACCAAACACTTACCAATGAATCTAAATCACCAATGTGAGCATGTCGATCGATTGCTATATGAGAAATTCTTCATTTCTTGGTAAAATGATCCTAAAAGTTCTTGAACGAGATATTTAGGAGAATTAATGAGTTTTTTTTTTTTAAATTTTGAAGAGATTTATCCTCTTCAGATCAAACACCAAAATCAAAACCAATTTTTTGAAATCACGAAAAGATATATCTTCTTCGGATTATCAAACTGGAGTAAGTTTTTTTTTTGAAATCTCAAAGAGATTTATCCTCTTCGAATTATCCATCAAACTGAAAGAAATCTTGAAATGATCTATCTTATTCGGATTAACGAAAAAAAAAATGTCAAAGAGATTTATCCTCTTTGGTTTAACCAAAAGAAATCTCAGAGAGATCTATCATCTTCAGATTATTAAACCAAAAGAAATCTCGTAGAGATCTATTATCTCCGGATTATTAAATAAAACAAGAAATCTTGAAGAGATTTATCCTTTTCGGATCATCTACAGACCAAAACATTTGAAGTCCCGAAGAGATCTATCCTCTTTAGGTAATTGTTACGCCCCGAAGCGGCAGAGTCGTAACAGCTCCCGCCGTGTAAACCATCCTAAGATAGAAGTTGGCCTTACAACCACTATCTTAGACCTGATCTACACAAGGCGTCAACGACTAACCCGCTTTGAAGTAAACAGTTTGTAATTTAAATAAATCATTAATCTAAGAAAGTGAGGAAATATATATATGCTATAATTCAGCTATTGTAATTAAGGTTTACAATATTTCTCCGTAATATTTTTTTCCTAGTTGTTACATTATTCAAAATGAAAAGTTTTAAAGTAAAAACTTAAACCTTAAAATTATGTATTTATTCTTCACATGTTTTTCCTTACTCCCCAGGATCCAGCAGTTGCTAGCTTCAGAGTAGTGGTTTGCTGCTTCTTAGCCAGCACTTGCACGACGTCTATAGGGATGTGAGTAACCACAGCTCAGTAAGTTAGGACGGAGGACTTAAAACTATACCAGAGACACAACAAGGTTTTCAATCACTTATTAGATGCAATGCATGCGCAAGCAAATGCCATCACACGACGTTGTCCGGCCTGTCGTGAGATTAGAGAAATTGCGCCCGCTCTAATCCGGGTTGAGGAGTTGCCGTTAATGCAACAGCTCACGACCAAACCCAGGCTTGTGTAATAGAGACCTTGCTCCTCCCGCGACTACCTTCGAACCACTGCCTTCACCCTCGCCGCGACCTCCTCTCCTATCACTTAGTTCGACTGAGGATGAAGAAGGGACCATTTTGCAATCCTGCGCTATCCCTTCCGAAAGGGTCGGTATTTGGCCGGAGAGTCTTAAGTTCCCCTAACGGGTTGCAATGCATGTCCGATTATGATTACTGGTCGGATATTTAATTAAGTCCAGTTTAGGGTGATCAATCATTTCATACAATTCATACAATATGTGCAGAGCAACAAACAGAATCATGGCATCACCCATAATCAGGCACATGCATACATTCAACTATCTAACAAGCACAACCAAGCATAATCTTAAGCCTCCAAAATACAGCATCGTATTAATCCTAACTTACCTCGACTCCTCGCTCACTCATTCGAGGTTCGATTTGTTCAGGCCATCGCCGATCATCCCTATAACACAAACGTGGTTTCAGTTTTTCATATAACTATTATAGGTTTGTTTTATCCTATAACGCTTATTGTTAGGTTTTGTTTAAGGTTTAATATGCCTAATTATCTAGGTATTAAGTCTTTTACAATTATTCTAGGTTTGGGGTTAGGTTCAGGTTCGGTTTTCGCATCGATTTCCAAATTAGGTTTTAATTCGATTTTCTAAGTAGCGTTTTATATTCCGACCCTAGAAATTTGTTTCAACCCATAATGTGAAATTAATCACATTATTTCCCGATGCCCTAAATACGATCACTACCCCTAGTTAGCATTTTATTCCATCCGGTACACGTAAATCCGTATTAGTGTACCGAATTTACTCATGTTGTGAGAAATTTTTACATTTTTCATATAATTACCTAAAATTGAATTTTGTTTCAGATTTGTTATGTTCTAATTTTCATTATTTTATTATCTAATTAAACCTAATTTTTCCATATTTATTAATTTTCAATTCTACATATTCTTAATTTTTCTACATTTACCACATAACACCTTCATTACTTACACTTAACACTTCATAGACTAGGATTAGGTTTCCACATCAGAGATTAACATCCCTAAACATCTAATTACTATCTAAATCAGTAATTAATATCCTAATCACCTAATTAACTTCAAATTACCCATTTTATGCCTCATTTTAGGGCCTAAAAATTATCTAAAAATTTCGAAAATTAATTTTTGAAAACGGGCTTCATAGCACTGTTCTATATCATCTAAGTAATCTACAAAAAAATTTTGGCCTTGAAACTACACTCCTAAGGTCATTTATTTCTAAACCGAAATGTGCTCGGTTTTGCATGATTTCTTAAGGACTATATATTACGGATCATGTTTTCATCAAAATAATATTTTTCCTACAAACTAAATACAAAAAAATCCCAGAATAACAAAATTCATAATTTTCTAATCATATTTACTATTTTTACAAAATTTCACAAGAATCAGGTTGGAATTTGGACTCACCGGTTTGGGTGGCTCCGGCCACCGCGGGCCGCCGTGGCCTTGTCGGTCGGCCTGGGCGCTGCCACCACCGTGTGGTGGTGGTGGTGGTGGTGGCCGTCCACTTCCAGCTGCTCGTCTGGTAAGGGTTCCCTTTAAATGTTCTAACTGCACAGTTTTTCTTATTTTTTTTTCTAAACCGAATTTTTCTCTCAATTTTCGACTCTCCCTAATTTTCTCACTTTCCAAACTGCCCAAATGAGCTCTGTGATTTTTTCTGCTATTTATAGACATTTTCTGTAATTATTGTGCATTAAATTAGATAAGACAATTATTTTATCCTTTAAAATTTGGCTTTTGTGTTGCCTAATTCTATTGGTTAATTTTTCTTTTTCTTATCCTGACATGCCACGACTTGATATTGATGCATCTTATCCTCTTCTGATTTTTTCTGATTTTTCCATAATTATTTTATAATTTTCTTTAATTATTTGCTTAGTTTTTGGCCAAATTAGATAATTACGCGTATTTTTATCTACACGTAAATACATGTGGGGTACACGTGAACATTACTAAATATTATTTTGGTTATTCTAAAATTTTTAGTATACATATAATCTATCTCTAATAATTTATTAGTTATTAAATTATACTTTTTGCCTTTTCAGTAATTAGCAATTATTATGCTTAAAATTTAAAAATTTTATTGTCTCCTATTTTATTTCTTATTTTCTTAAATTTAAGTTTACGGGGTTATTTTTACTAATATTATTCTCAATAGTTTATAATTTGGGTTTGTTCGGATCTTTTAACTGATCGCCCTAAACCTTGGGTTCTAAGTTCAATCCTACAGTTACTTGACTGAACTTTGGGGTTTACAGTAATCCACCAAAACAAGTTTTTCTAATCTTAAAGAGATTTATACTCTTCAGATTATCCAAGTCGAGTCTGGCAAAAATGGGTATCTCTATTGTTTTTGTAGCGAAATTCTAATCGATCTTCACTATAAAGAGGGCAATTATAGATACTTTATTTTTCATTTTTGTTTTATTTTAGTTGAGCTAGGTTTAAAAATAAATAAACAAAAAAAGAGAAAATAATAAAAAATAAAAAGCAAAAATTAAAAGAAAAAATGAAAAAAAAAAAGAGTTCAGTCAAGTGGTGTTGTATCAAGTCAAATTGTATCAAGTTAAGTCGTGTCATATCGAATTGAATTGTATCATATAGAGTTAAATCATATTTAGTCAAGTCATGTTGAGTCGAGTCACGTTGCGTTGCGTTGGATCGTTTAAGATTAAATCGGATAACAGTGTGTGTTTAATTTAGTAAATCTTATGTCACTGGAGAATTGGACTTTATTAAAATGATTTTGGCCCAGTTCGATTTAAAGTAAATTTTTATCTAATTTATATTAGGCCAGAATAGACTTAGGATTTATGAGATAAGTTATTCGGCTATATCAAATTGGATCGGATCGAGCCTTGAAAAATAGAAAGCCCGAGTTAGATAGGATTTCTTAAAACTAAATCAAATCTCAATTGTATCTAGAGTTGTTAAAATAAAAAGAAATACAATTGTGAGTGTTATAAATAGGCAATCAACGGTAGAGTTAAGAATAGTTTTTTAGAATCCCCACGTTCATAAAACTAACAACCCCCTCACTTATCGATTGTAATCCATACACCATCCACATTTTGCTACAATCCCTCAATCCACAAGCCAAAATTCCAGCCAAAACACGACTTAATAAGAAATCACAAGCAACAGCCAACATCCCATTCACACAAAGCCAAAGTAGATTGCTTGACTAATCTACAAGCTAAACAGAAGCCATGCTTGCCACGATCATCTGACGCCATCCAAATTCAACGCTTGCAGCAATTTAATAATTTGACCAAAGCAAACACAATTCACGAACGTCTACGCGTCTACAAATCCAACGTAGCACGATGTCCACATAGTCCCCTGACGTAATCCAATTTCTTGACCATATGGCAGCTCGGACCCTTACACAATCCGTCCAACAACTCCCTTGATCACCGAAGTCCAAACTCCACTTGATCGCTTGCTTAACTCCTTAACACGAACTGCACACCAGCATATGATCAGCTTATTGACCACATCACTTGTCGCCTACAATCTGCATGTCCCTTACCGCCTGATAACACTTGATTCAAGCTACACGTTCGCATACACTACACTAACAGCACATTCTCATTCACCGCACATACCACACTAACAACACATTCTCAAGCACCAAACGCCGTGCGGACACAACACCGACATGAACACGAGCATGATACCCAGACGATCACAACGAGATCACACGTAGATAAAAATCATTATTTTTTATTATTAGTTATTTGTTTTATTAATTTAGTTCAATTATTTTACTAACTTATTTTTTGTTTTAGTGCAATTTTTTTTTATTATTATTCATATTGCATGATATTTTTTAGAGAATTCCAATTTCCCATAAAATTTAGTTAAAATGCGTTTCTTCATAAAATCGTGTTTTTTGAAAAATATATGTATCTTACGGTTGGGATTTAAAAAAGATACGTATAAGATGCGTATTTTCAACATATCTAGTAGTTAAGATTTGAAAAAAATACATATAGAAATACGTATCTAGATCGTATATTCAACATATCTTGTAATTAAGATTTAAAAAAGATATCTTTTGACATGCAGTGTTTTTAAAAAATAAAAAAATCTCAATCGAGATTTTAAAAAAGATATAGTTAGTTAGGATTTTCTTTAATTCGAGAAAATTAGATTTTTTAGGTTTATTCTTAAAAATAATAAATTGATAAATAAACGTAAACCTGACTCAGTTTTCAAAATAAAAAAAAATATACCTACTAAATATTTTATAAAAATAGAACTATGGCTGGTTTAATTCGATTAGCAAGTATATAGGCACTTTTCGAGCAACCGTCTAAAAATAAAAATTTTTTTCCCTTTTCCTTAGAAATTCGTAATAAAAAAATAATCTAAAAATCACTTTAATTATTTTTTGTATGTTTAGGTATATTGTTAGTATTTTTAGAAAATTATAAAAATAAAAACCCATCAATTTATTTTTAGTTTTTATATGGTGACTTAGTCTTAATAGGTTAGACCTTGAATTTGACTTTTTTTTATTTAATTTTCTAAAAATTATTTTTTTGGAAAATCCATGGATTAGTGGCTAAATTAAGGCTTTTCTGCCTGAAAACTCTAATTTCATTTTTTTATTTGTTGAATTAGTTAGCAACTCCAATTTTTAAAATACTTTTTTTAGAAAAATATTTCCTTAATTTAATGTTGAGTAATTTATATTAAGCGGTCTGCGCTTAATATATATTAAGTTAAGGAAAACGAAATAAGGCTCAACAAACGCGTAGGGTGAGATGATCATCACACGATCCATAGAGGCATTACTTCAACTTCTTCATGAACCATTTCTATCTTTTACCTAATTCCGTGTCAAAGGGAGTATGTGATTTGCATAGGATGAGATCATCATCACATGAATACCAAAGGGAGTATGTGACTTGCACCATCTGTTCCATACACGATTAGCAAGTTGTGTGGATATTTTCCATACAAAAATGTGTCATCTATACTTATCACTGGCTTGCAATGTTTGAAGGCTTTTATACTTGGCCCAAATGCCCAAAATAATCTTTCAAATACTACATTGGTTTCCTTATTGGTTAATAAAAATTTCCATGCAATACGTGTTCCTAGATTGGTTCTTTGGATCGCATTCATCAGTTTCGACAGTTCGTTGTATGATTCATCCCAATCTCTATACACTTTCTCAATTGCTATTCTTCTCACCCCCTAGACTTTTCTCTTTGAAATTACATAAACATATGTTCCTTTTATTTTTTGTCTAAGTATAGTGATCTTTACATTTGGATCACTCTTGATTTAGCCCAAAAAACATTAGCTTATGAATGTTTGGTCGAGCCGTAGATACCCTTTTCTGAATGTTCTTCTAGTATAAGTACGTGGGCCTTTAACAATTGTAATTATAAAATCAGTATCTTAGCATTTTTGGATTGCAAAGAAATCACCATCTAAAATTGCATATATTCCTCTCTTCATAGACAATGTTCTATACCTTCTTATCCAATTTAGTCACTAGGAAGTTGTAATGATTCTTTATATACCATATCTTTAACACATAAATTAAGTTTGATTTGTTTTTGAACCTCATCCCTTTCTTTAGCTCATTTCTTACCTACATTTGTTTGTCTTGGAGGAAATCCTCATCGTATGATATATAACCATTGCCCATATCCATTTTACTAAGGAATGGAATGTGATCCTGGAATGATAATTTACTATTTTATTATTCTATTGCATCATTAGGCTTTATTGTCTGTGCTTGGACATTATGTGGTGAATCTGGACACTCATCTTCTTCTTCAGATGTGTCTATCTTAAAATCCATCTCCTGATCTTTCTTTGAATCTACTTCATGTATTAATTCATCTTCAATATCAATATCTTCAAGTGTCTCCTCTATCTACTTATCAAGATCGTCATTGATAAGTAAATTATCTTCATTTTGTATGTAGAAATCACCATTTATTTTAATGTTTTTTAAGATAGTCATATGTCCCTATACTTATACTAGTTGAGGTGTATTCGTCTGAACCGTTATTGGTTGCTCTTAAGGCATGGTAACTTGATTTTTAACTTCAATGTAGAGGTGATGAAGACATGTCATTCTAAATGCTTTTGCTATATCTATAAGGGCTTCAACATCTTCATCGTTACTAATGTCTTTCAACAAGAATTCTTTTGATCCATTTCCACATACAAATATCTATCTATGATACATTTGTATAATTCTTATATTTGGATCCACTTACAACAAGTTAGATATCTTCGATAGGAGCCTTGAGTAATCAACATCCACCTCTACTTTTATGTTTCTAACTGGCCCCTTATCATAATATAGTCCTTTTAGACCTGTTAAAATCTTGCCATTTGCAAAAACTAAAAAATTGACATAATCTACTATTTTTATTGTTATTAACACTAATAACAATTGTGTTAGTTGTGTTAACAGAAAATGGCATAACAAAAAGTCTTATATTTGATAATATGAGTCATATTGCAATGTTCAATATACTACTTTTTTTTGTTATGTTAACTTATACGTTAACATAGCAAAATATAACATGTTATATCTCGACGTGCTATACATTAACATTGCAATGTTAGCATATGACATTGCAAAATAACTCTAATAAGCAAAGTATCTTCAACGAAGCTACTATAATGTTCTTGGATCCATGTTTATAAGCATTATAGTGTCAATTCCTAAAGTTTCACATGTTAGCTAGCAAGTTTCTATTACTTATTTTGCATAAGCAATTGTTTTTAAGTAAATTAGACTGCTTATGATGGCAACTATAATGAATGTTGAGGTTAGGTTTAATAATAGCATGAGTATTGATCAATAACTATAATAGATATAGGTAGCCACTATATGCACAATATTAATACTTTTTATACCAAGTCATTTCAATGGGAGTGAAATAGCAATTACGATAACAAATAGTGGAATGTGAAAACTAGCAAAGCCATAGGCACTATACTCTCAATAGAAAGTGCTAGTCTATTGGCACATAACCTTTCAGTATGCCAACCGCATTTTAGAAATGAATACTAACGACAATATATAGTACTTGCATATAATAGAATAATTTAGTCATAGGTTCGTTTTGACATGGTGTTTTCGTTTTCTTCTTTTATTTGGGTTTTAGAACTGTATAAAAATTCATGGCACATAGAACAAGATGCAAAAATTCTATATTTGAAAATGGACTTCACCTTAACTATCATACATCTTTATGCAGTATGTATAGGATGTACATATCACTAATTGGGAATTAGGCTTTAGCATACTTTTGACTCTAAAGAGCTTCTATCATTAAATTATTTTAGTAACACTCTAATACTTTCTACTTGATACCATAATCCATTCCAACTTATATACCCATTTAGAAGCTAACTAGAACAACATATTCAACTAACAATAACGACAATTACAAGGATAATATAGCTATAATCTTGTTTTGCTTATTAGAGAAGAATAAGAATAAATTACCATTATTTATAAAATAATTCACAGCAACATTATGACAATTACAACTAACATGAAATATGTTCAATTGATTAACTTACCACAGGATATACTTCAGAAAGATGACAAATAACCTCTTCAATTAAATCCTTGAGGCAACCAAAAGATATCAAATTGAGCTTATGTTGATATCCTTACCTACATAAAAGGGTAGTTTTAATCAACATCTCGAGCAACAATATGAACAATTTAATAACTTATAGTTGTTAGTTAATTATGTCACAATATTGTTCAATTAGATTAGCAACAAGTTAGAACATACAAACTGTATAAGACAGGTTCCTATCTAATTACATTGGTGACAAGCTGTAGTATTCATATAGGAATGATATACTCAGCATCATGCTTACAGCAAATCATTGTGCAGAAACTATCTCCAAATTAAAGCATTAAAAGATATGTATAAAGTTGGTAATTTCTACAAATTAGTTGTAATGAATTGTAGAAGAAGATCAATGAATTTAGTTAAAATGAATTCCAGCTTGTATGACCAAGTGCTTTTGTAATAGAAGCTATAGACAATCCTAGGATAGTTGCTTTTCCGTTGCTACTTTTATCGTAAATGTAAGAACCTAGTTAAGAATATGCTGTCCAGGATGTGTGCATTTTGAGTAATGAGTAGTATGTTGTGCTGCAATTAGTTAGGGTTGGCAATGAAGGCATATGCAGCAATAATTTCTATGCCCAAATTTTTAAATTGTTGCTATCAAAGTACACGAAATCAACTATATATTCAAATAATAACATATTTTCTAACTGTGTTGATTCATGTCATCTTTGTGTTAATGGTCATGTCATGTGATCTTCCAATCATGTTGTGTGCATGTTATCTCATTGTATCAGGATTGCTAACCCTTGGACCCTAGTTACTTTTTTCATTGATTTGATATTCTTAGTATATGGATAGACTTTATGTTGTATATTAGACTATGATGTAGTTCATTTCAGTCTAACCGCTGTGGATTATCCTAAAAAATTAAGGATTTGAAGAATCTTTGATGTTTGTGGTGGTGCTATCCTGTCAAGGCACTAATGATTTTTTGGTTGGTCATGTGTGGCTTATAGTATATGTAGGTTTTCTAGTTCATGATTCTTTGCCTAGACTTGCCGATAGGTTGGATTTGTACCTAACTATCCATGAATTGCCCCATCAGTTCCAAGAATTGATCCATGCAAAAATAGGTGGAAAAAAAAAGGAAAAGTTTACACTGTGGAACTAGACCTGTCTACAACCAGGAATAATTGTAGAATTGGTTGGGTTATGGTCCAATTATGGTTCCACTTAGCTTGCAACATTGTCTTGGATGCAAACTTGGGTAGCACTTTGATTTTGCCCTAGAAAGGTGTTGGTTTAATTCTCGAAAGAACCTAAATTTGATGTTATGAATCATTCATTCTTTTCATGACATATTTGATTCCTTTTGTGAAGTCTAGGTCTTATTGTTGCATGTGCATGTTGGATGATTTGGTAACGGTTTGCATATAAATTCTTTGTTGTTAAGCTCGAGGTAGAACCTTGTATGCATAGTGTAGGTACCTCATTTTTACCCACTTCTCTCCCTATAATTTTAGAAAATTTTAAAGTAGGGAAAATTGTCATAATTTAGAAAAAATAAAAAATTTAGAAAAGTACAAAAAAAAAAAAGAAAATTTAGAAAGTTTAGAAAAAATTAAAAAAAAAATAGAAAAATTAGAAAATAGTGAAAAATAGGAGGGTAGAATTTTTAAGTAAAATATAGTCTTAGGTAAATAAATTATTTTTGGGTAAATAATTTATTTAGAGTTGTAAATAATTTAATTGAGTAGCATTTTATTTTATAGGATTTTCAAGTTGTTTCATAGGTTATATGCATTTTAGTTGCAAGATGAAATAAGGTATAGTTCGATGGCTTAATGGTACTATACTTAGACTTAACATTGCGTTTATGTTAGACTTCTTATGTTCAAATCTTGCAATGGGCATATTATGCCTTTTTCTTTTACAAAGCATACCTGACACAAATCAAAATATCATTGGGTTACGTGTCTATTGTGGATACATAACGACTGGGTTTGGCTACGTGCTAACTACATCAGCATCTTGATCCATGTGTCATGCTACGTGTCTTGACACATAGTATGATGACACGTCAGTTGCTATGCTACGTATTCGATCATGTGTCTTGTCAAGATGTGTGGCATAACACCATTGGATTGCATAGCTAACGTGGCACCACATCAGCCCCATCTTCCTTTGTTTTCCTCCTCTTTTCTTTTCTTTGCCCAGATTTATTGCATTTTCCTCCTTAGTTAGCCGCTTTCAACCTCGATTTAAAGTCTCTTTATTTTGCAATTTCACCAAATTAATAGTGAAATTGCAAACTAAGCTTGGAATACTTCAGTTTGGAACTTGAATCCTATTTAGATTGAGCCATTTTAGTGATTAAATCGGCCTTGAAAAGTTAAGAAAAACTTGGACTCGAGTTGAAGCACATTCTTAACCAAATTTGATTTAAGCTACATTCATGAAAATAGAAGATTCTGAGGATCATTTCGGCAAAATGGAGTTGCAATAACACGATTTTTGAACATCAATTATGAGCATTTCTATTTCCAGTCGCAGATTGAAGATGATTAAATCCGTATGCATTCACCCTTAGATTCAAGACCTTTTCCCACTTTCCATGCTTAGTTTGAGCTCCAACAATATAAATAAGAGCTGGAACGAGCATGAATAATCATGACTCAGCATTCAAACACAATCCAAACACCCATTTTCAACACTTTCTCTCTCTACTATCTCTAGTGCGAGAACTCTCTCTCTCTTTCTCTCTAAATTACTTCTCTCCCTGGCCATTTTTTAGGATAATTATTGCGATAAACAAACTGTCCAAGTTAAGAGCTCCCCAACCTAACCTCTTTTGCTTGACATCGTAGCCTCTAACCCCTTCTACCACCATTTAAGGTTTGCTAAGGATGGCCCTAGCTTGGAAGGTCGCTCCCCGTACCTCTTCGCTTGAATTCAACACCATGACAGAGTTCGGTGGTGTCTCAAAACCCCTGACCTAACTCCCCTTCGACCTCCAATGACCACTACCATCGTCGACTTAAAATTGAACCACCACAAAAGGGCCATCCCTCGCCATGGCACTTAGTCCACACCTACTAATTCCCATCTAAAACACATGAAAAGTTACTCCCTCACTCATTTTGGTGTCTAAAACTGCTTGGAGCACGCCCTCGACCGACACCTTCTTCTTCTTTGTGCTTGCATGTGCGTAGCACATGTTGAACAGACCCGAATTTAGAGATCCGACTCGAGTACTCGATTCGTGCTCCCTAGCTTTAACCTACACACTCTAGTTTGGTTTGGTTCCATTTTTTTTTGTGTACAGTTTTTATTTATTTATTCTTTGTTTTTCTCTTCTTTAATGTAGTATTTTATTCTACTATAATTTTAAAAAAATCTAAAAAAAAGAAAAGAAAAAAAAGAGAACAAAGAAAAATAAAAGAAAAAAGAGAGAGGAAAATTTTTTTAGCTTCTTTTGGTAAAAAAAAAAAAATAATAATAATAATAATAAAAAGAGGAAATAATAAAAAGTGTTTATCCACTTAGAAAAATTGTGTTAAAAAACAAAACTTTAATTAATCCTTTTCGAAATTAAGGCTTCCTTTAGAATTTTTCAAAAAAATAAGACCCCTAAATTAAGACCCTTCAAAATTTTTCTTAAATAAAATTGAATAGATAAAAAACATAAATCCGACCATTTTTCATGATTAAAACGAACCAACTTGCTAACGTTTTTTGGAATGAACTATGGAAAGTATGATTTCTAACAAAGGGTACGTAAGCACTTACGGTGCGACTTAAAATAGGAAAACTTTTTATTTTTCCCTTTTGTGAATAAATTTTATTTTTCTTATGTGTAAATAGAATGTTATTTATTTATAAATTGAGAATTATACTTTTGAGAATGGGTATTTAAAAAAAAAGAAGACATATTTAAATTTAGAAAGGCGAAAGTGATACTCATTAGGATTTAATAAGTTAGCATCTGGACTCAAATCTCTAGTTTTCAAAGAACCATTTTAAAAATTGGTTTTATCGAAGACTGGTAGCTTAGTTATAACTAATCTATCCAATTGGTTATACTTTAACTCTTTTTTTTCGATTCTGGTTAAGTGGGGACTTTGAATAGATCTTTAAAGGAAAAACTAAGTTTATTTGAACTCTTAGTTAAGGGTTAGTATTAAATGAGTTAGGGTTTAATACTAATTGAGTTGAAGAAAAGAAAATATAAACCAAGAAAAAAAATCAGGTTTGATATATAATCTATAACCTAACAATGGGTCTTGTGGTTTTTTTCCCATTGTACTGTTCTTTCATGTTATCAACTACCCATTATACCTCTTCATCTTCCTCACCCCAGCCACCACCTTTATGCCACAATTGTTGGTGCTAGCTTTGAATTGACTAAGTGCTTAAGAAATTAACTGATACAGCTATTAGCTCAACGTTAGCATTAGTAAGATCTTAGCAATAGCATTTATCCTTGAAGTGATAAGAATCAAACCATCGGACCCCTAACTCGAGCTCGAGCCCAAGGATTAGAGAGCATGGTTAGACTAGTTTTTTCTTTACACTCCATAATTGAGGAATTTGAGTTGCTGCAGTCTATCGACCTGATGCCTTACCTTCTTATTCTTATCGATAGTTTCTAGTTGCCAACTAAAGGTACATTTGGACAATAGCTCAGTCTATTTGACCATTTGCTTAGCCAACCTGAATCTAAGCTATACTGAACATGTCCAAGTTGAATTCACTTTAGAAGAGTGACTTGCTCAATTTGACATTATTGAACTATCAGGTCGGCTCGGCATCATTACTCAGCAACAATCAAGCTAGTTGTACAATTTTTTTGTTTTTACCAAGCATTTGACCATTGATCATCTACCATATGTTTGAGCACCCCTATAACAAAATTTTCCTTACAGAGTGCCCATTTTGCTGAATTTTCATTTATACCTTCGACATTTCTTATATCATACATATTTTGGACATTATCCTTTTTAGTCTTTTCCATTTTTAGGTAGGATGCTCTAACTTTTTTGGTATAAATACCCTTTTGTAATATGCAACTGCAGCATACATCATATACATCGGATATTGAATAAACTTCTCTTTTTTGAGCTTTGCTCTCTATTTGCTTGTTTACTTCGCTCTTATCCTAACCTTTAAGTAAGGCTAAGTGGCGAGTAACCTTATCAGATCGGCTCGTGCGTCATATCGAGTTAAGCTGTAAGTCCTTGATAATTCCCTAGGCTACAATATCCTTGGAGCGGATTAAGGGTTTTTTGTTGGTTTCTTTCTTTCACGAGCATTTCCACCCATATTTTTGAGATTTCTATAAACTTGGACTCACCCCCTTACAACTGACCTTGTCGGTCCTTAGCTCGGTTTGTATAATGAAGATACTACATTCCTTCAATCTCTAAGTGCCATCTACTCTACTTTTATACCTATATATGTCCTTAGTTGAATAACAACCCGTAATGGAATAGGGAAGTCATGGTAGGGCCAACATCTAATTGTAGTTACGTATGTTTGTGTGTATATATATAGGGTTAAATTAATCCTAGTTAATTTCTTGGTGTAGATTTGAAAAGTTTTTGCCCTCACTATAATAGGAATGATGTAGTAGGCATTTGCCCTTACTGTGATAGGAGTACAAGTATCCCTACAATTACAAATCATGAAATTATCACTAACTTATAAAGGTAAAACAATAGAGGGTAGATACTTACATGCCATGCCATATACAATGCATCAGATGAATTCAAACATGAAGAGACTATCTTTATATATTCAACACACTCCATTTAGAAGCGATACCTGTCTAAGCATAAGAACTTAGGGCCTTTAGATTTGTAGTTTGTTCAAGGGATGAAAGCTCATCTTTGATGCCTCTTTCGATAGTTTGCTATTAAGGAGTCCACTTCCCAGATTTGAACACTTTATACCGACTTGCTAGTGCTAAGGTCTAAAGAAAAGATGCGTCCACTATCAGAAAATGGCTTTTGCTTTAATCATAGTGAAATGCTGATATCAGCACCTCCTGAACCTAACTATTTATAGATTAGTTATTAACCTCAAACATCAAAAGGTAAGCCATAAATTATCTCCATTCACTAAAATTATCTAAGCAACCGATTCCCATTCAATATGGTAATGAAAAACACTTTAAAATATGTTGTAAACCATGTAAAGGAGATGGGAAACGATCTGCACCATGTTGGTTGCTGTGCATTTTATTGTAAAGGGGCACTTGAGTTCTTAGCACCTAGTATTATTTAAAATATGTGAAAAATATAAAAGATATAACCCATTTAGTAAACTGTAAACATCAGACGCTGTATACAAGGGTGTTCCTACTGCAGGATAACATTCTAGGTTGTGGAGGTAGCAATCATATTGGCTAATTGTTGGCTCCTTTAGTTTAAGAAACATATCCTTAGACTCTCTAATCTCTTAAACAGCTCACACAAACAACTCCTCACTTTAGACAAACTGCTTCTTCTGTACCAAACAAAAGCTACAGTCCTAAAAGCTAAGCAAAAGTTTTGTTTGTCTTGAAGGATGCTTTGACAACTCTGAATGCGATAGCTCCACTTGAATGAACAATGAGAAGTACGTTAAATGTTGAAGGATCCTCTCCTTGGCAATTCAACAAACACTTTGTGAGCTCGAGTGAATTTCGTAAAATTATAAAGAACATTCAAAATAATTACTGAGTAATACCTACTAAAAGTTCAATCGTGTGGGATCTCGATTTTGAACGAGAAACTAGAATTTGTTTATGTGGAAGTTTGGATGAATTTAGGGATTAGAGAGTGTCATTGATCGAAGATGAGGAAAAAAGAGGAGTGATCTGACCAAGGGAGGGAAAGTTTTATTTAAGTTTAAGCGACACTTATATTGCACTTTCTAAATGTGATATAGTAGTAGGTTGCATTTCATTTAAGATATATTTCGCATTTAGTAAGTGCAATATAGTTTTGTTATTTTTATTTATAGTTAATAATTTATCTCGCATTTACCAAATACGATATAAGTCTTGGCATAAACTATATCACATTTGGTAAATGTGACATAATTAGGCTTTTTATTATATCGCATTTACCAAATACGATAGAAGGCCTGATTTTCCTGTCTTAAGCCTGTGTCGCATTTAACAAATGCGATATGAGTCTTGTATTGTCTCCTATTTACCAAATGTGATATTTGGCATGGCAAATTTGTTCTTTAAGTGGGGTGAGGGGCAAACCTATATCACATTACCAAATGCGATATAAGTCTTATCTTATCACGCATTTACCAAATGTAATATTTTACATGGCAAATTTGTTCTTTAAGGAGGGGAGGGGGGAAGCTTGTCCCGCATTATATTGCATTTCTAAAGTGCGATATAGTATGCGCATTAATTGTCTTTGGTGAGTTTTTGGTAGTAGTACCAACGCTATATCGCATTTGTAAAATGTGATAATTTGCTTATATTGGTATCACACTTTTGAAATGCGATATAGCTTTGGCATAACTTTGGTTTTGTCAAATTTCATAAATGTGAGATCTTTGTAAATAATTATGTCATATTTGTCATATGTGATAGAGCGTTGGTCTTTGTGTAATTTTTTTTTTATACAATTTATATTTGTGTAATTTTATTTTGAAATGTTGGTAGATACATATTTCACCCTAAGTAAAATAGCTAATCTATGCTATGCAAGGTATTCATGCATTTTAAAATAGAAGTTATAATCCTTAAATCGAGTTTAATATTAATTTACTCAAGAAAAGTTACACTTATTTTGATAAATTTGAACTAATTTGTATGCACTTCATGTTCCATTTCATTAAACATTCAAATTCAAATACAAATGTAGGATCATCTGTTTAATCTCAATCATCTTTCTATTTAAAGGAGGACTTTATTACTTTATTTATTTATTTTTTCTTTCTTTTTTCTTCTTCTTTTTACTTCTCTCTCCCTCTCTTCCTCTCTCTCTCCATCTTTTATTATTTTTTTAATAAAGTTTAGTTTTCTTAGATTTTTCTTTTAATTCATTTAGCGAGGTTTGAATCAATGTTCCCAATCTCCTCCCCCATGACAAATGGTGTTATTCGTCATGGGGCATCTCTCAGACTTAATCACTCGTGTCAGCGAGGCTCACTATTAGACTCTTCCGATTTTGCAAAAGAGGCAGTTGGGAAGGAGATTCTGAAGACATAGGGAAGGGCTCATGAAAGTGAAGCCTACTCCTATTTCAGTTTATGTAAGTTCTCCCGTTAGTTTGACAAATAATAGGTAGAATTGGACAGATATTATACAGTTGGATGTAGACTAGTTAGTGCAGTCTAAGGTGACGCTTCGCAAGAGGTTTAGGTGATGATTTTATTTAGCTAGAGGAGGGGACAACAACAAACTTATTTGCAAATCTTTTTCTTTTTCTTTTTTTTTTTGTGGGGGTAAACAAGGTGAGAAATGATTGAAAGCTCTTCAATTTTTATTATTATCGATATATATATATATATTTATGTACATATTTTATTTGAATTATGGAGTTTGAATGCACATGAATTATGTAGATTATTCATACTTACATACATATATAGTATATATGTAAGTATATATTTTATTTGAATTGTGGAGTTTGAACATATGGATTTTGTAGATAGCATAGATAGACGAATAGAAGATGGAAAGCGACAAATATATATGAATGATGAATTTCGAGGAAAAAATTATATAAATCAGTATCCAATTATACAAACAAAGAATGAAAAGTATAGGAATATTCTATCTACCCTTCTCTTTGGTTCATTATTATTTTTAAAAATTTTTTCTTTGATATATGGGAAGTGTGTTCTGAACAATATGAAAAATCGAAATATTTGAGGAATATGTTAAGAAAAAGTTTGAAAACCAAGTGAAAAAATAAGCAATAAATATTATAACTAAAAATAATTGTTTTCCGCTTTTCAGCAATTGTGTGATATTTTCTTACGATGATTAATCTCATTGGTGACTTGACATGATGAATCCATTGCAATGGTGGGACAAAGGCATAGTGATCCAAACATATTGGATGATGAAGTCAAATTTAACCAAACCAACAAGAGTAAGCATATATACGCATATATGTTAATTCACAATAGGCAAGGTTAAGTTGGATAAGAGGAGAGGGAGTAGTTGAAGAGTAATCAGAAGATGGAGAGATCCGAAGGGGAAAAAAAAATTCTAGATTAGAAACGTGGAAAATAAGTTTATAAATGATGGTTATATAGTGAAAGTTTATAAAAACTATTTTGAAAGCTTTAGTTAAGTTACCATAGCACATCATGATGAGGGTAAGCATTGTATCAAATCATGTTGAGTTGTTTCAAAGTTGCCACACACTAGTGATTTTATCTACAATTGTTAAAGAGTTTAGAATTATGATGTACAATTGAAATGTAAAGATATAAATTCTTCAACTAGTGTAAATTAGCTTTCAAAAACTGTAAATATACTTATAAAAATTACAAAAAGTTTAAAATTCATCATGAAAATAGAAAAATATAGCTCAAATTTTAGTTAACATATAAGTTATAGTATAGATGATATCATTATGCTAAAAAACTAACTTGTAAACGTTACCATTATAATATAAATCATTATGATAAAAGCATAAAATTAAAACAAACCATTAACCATTGGCTACCTTGTTATAAGCAAAACTAAATTGAGCTCCCTCTCATCATCATAGTCATCGTAGTTATTATCAACATCAATACTATCCTCATCTCTTGATTCTAAGCCTTTAAGTTATACTCACTTTTCATCTTTAGTAACATTATTATTATCCAAATCAATCAGAGTTCTATTCTCATAACTTCCATATCTATATATGATGAACTGCCAACCAACGACCCCACTACTTGTGCACGACTTCAAGGACTCCAATTTCTCATATGGAGAATTCTCTCTTGGTAACTTATTGATGACGAGAAAGTTTACGTCGAAGGAATGTGGCTAAACTCCTTGAGGTCTCCTAATTGTCGTATATTGATCTGTACACTCGATAGTGATGACGCTAACCATTCCCTTACCGAGAACCCTATGCCGAGTAACCTCACTGATACTGCTGAGAAGTTCCTACCGAGTAACAAGAGACTTACTTAAACAGCCAAATAGTTTTTCTCTCGGTATGCCGCCATCTCTCTCCTTTCCCGGCTCTTTAATGCCACAACATTTTGACCCCTCTCGCCTGCTGTGCTTAGAAAATATTTGTATGGGATCAATGTTGCACTGTTACTTCTCCACCTCGTCCGACATTGTATTGCTTTTCCGTTTTGGTCTTTTGTTCTTTTTACCCTTTTTAGTATGTACTAGGAATTCCTTTTTTGTATATACTTTCTTGTCCTTTTATTATTTATAATGTTGCCCTAGGGACTTATTATAAATAATCATTTTCTCTTGTAAGCCACATATAACCAACATTTTACACAGAATATTCCGTTCTTGTGAGACAACACTCTCTAAGTCCATATTTCCTATACTCTTATCTAATCTTGCTAAGTAGCTCAGGATTAGTGGTGGGTGGCCGTTGACATCAACTTATGCATTATATCAAGTGTGGTGTTAAGTCATGCTGTGTTCATTGGTGAGTTACATCCTTTAAGCAGCTTCACGTCAACTACTCTTATTCGGTTGTGGACCCTTTCCCTCTAATATTCTTCGATATCTCGAAGGATCCATTCAGTTCAATTCCGTCTTGGTAAGTCCTAGTGATAACTGAGCTCCTACGCACATTATATATTCTTGGTATTAGAGCTTAAGGTTGAGACCTAGGGCTGTGTAGTAATAGTCAATCTACTATTTGAAATATTGCGTGTGATTGTAGCCTTCTGAGTGAAGTATAGTTATTGAAATTTTGTGATAGGAATGTCGAACCTTAGTGTACAGGGAGAGATTTACGATGTTGAGAGTGATGTTCATGGTCGTGTTGAGTTATCCAACAAACACCACGCACTACTAATGAGAAGATACAAGATCTTGCTGCAATTGTCGCCAATTTAGCTTTCTCAGTAAATAGGGTGTTACGCCCCGAAGTCGTAGAGTTGCAACAGTCCCGCCATGTAAACCATCCTATGATAGTAACTGGCCTTATAGTACCTATCATAGACATGATCTATACAAGACGTCGACGACTCCTCACTTTGAAATAAACAGTCCAATTAAATGTTTAACTACAATTATGGTAAATATCACAAATTTTTAATAAACATATATAATTATATGTAAAGTCCACGGAACTTCCCAAGAAATTCTATATAAACATAACGGTTTACTAATTTACATAACAACTATCAGTCTTTCATCCTCAAACTACAAAGGACACTCTAGCTACACATCACTACTAAGTAAATTGATCCTCATACCTCAAGCTTGAAAAAAACTAACATCTGGATAATTGTAAGGCGGCATAATACTTGAAGTATTCAGAAATCAAAACCTGCAAAAGGATCTATAAGGGTATGAGCAACTTTAGCTCAGTAAGTTAAATTGGAGACTCATGAATGCATACAAGCACAAACAAGATTATCAATCAATTATTTTCATGTAATGCAACAATCAAGTGTTATCGCACAACGTAGTCCGGTCCGTTGTGAAATCAGAGAAATTTCGTCTGCTCTAATCCGGGTTGAGGAGTTCCATGTTATGCTGCAGCTCACAACCAAACCCAGGCTTGTGCAATGGAAACCTTGCTTCTCCTGCGACTAGCTTCGAACCATTGACTTCACCCTTGCCGCGGCCTCCTTTCCTATCACTTAGTTCGACTGAGGATGAAGAAAGGACCATTATGCAATCCTGCGCTATCCTTTTCGAAGGGGTTGGTATTTGGTTGGAGAATCCTAATGATCCCTAATGGGTTGCAATGCATGGCATTTTTTTGTCATTTAAGTCGAATAAGATTAAATTTTATTTAGGGGTTTCAAACAATTCACACCAATTCAAGCATAACACAAAAACAATCATACTACAAATTTCAGCATGAATTCAAATATATCAAACACATGCATAAACTACTTATAATCACAACCATATACAATCCTAAGTCTCTGAGTACCATAAAAATAGTACTCTAGTATAGTAATTAATAACCTAACTTACTTGGAATTTCTCAGTCGCTCGATCACTTAATTACAAGCTGATTCGTCTCTGGGTATCCTATAATACAAATAGGTCTTTTAGTACTTATACTTTAAGGATTCATATTCTAAGTTATAATTTAACTCATTTTTTCCATGTATACCTATTATGTACTAATGATTCTTTTTACCTTATTTCGGGGTTTGAATCCTAAATTAGATTCTAATTTTGATTTTGAAGTCTTAAATATACTTGAATCCTAATGTGAAATTAATCACATTAAGCTCGAGTATTCTAATATCCTATTGAGTCTTAATTTAGTATTCTAAATTATTCAGTATACACTAATCCTAATTGAAGTACCGGATTTATTCCCGATGTGAGCAAAATTTACATTTTTTTATACAATTACCTAAAATTAAATTTTGTTTCAAATTCAGTATATTCTGATTTTTATTATAATATTATCTCAATGACCTTAATTTTGCATATTTATTAAATTTTCAATTCCACATATTCCTAATTTCCTACAATTACTTCCTAATTTCCTACTTAATACTCTAAAGGCTAGGATTAGGTTTTCACAACAGAGATTAACATCCCTAAACATCTAGTTACTATCTAAATCAGTAATTAGTGTCTTAATCACCTAATTAACCCTAAATTACCAAATTTTTCCATCATTTTAGGGCTAAAAATTAACTTAAAAATTTTGAAAATTAATTTTAGAAAAATGGCTTCATAGCATTATTCTATATCACTTAAGCATTCTACAGAAAAAATTTGAGCTCCAAACTACACTCCTAAGCCTATTTATTTCTAGTTTTAATCATGCTCAATTTTGCTTAATTTGTTAAGAACTCTATATTTTCAAACATGATTAAACTTAATTACTATTTTTCCCTAAATCTACATACAATAAAACCTCAGAATAACAAGTTTTATAATTTTTTAGGCAAAATAACTAATTTTAAGAAATTATACAAAATTGGGGCAAATAAGAGACTTACCCAGTTCGATGCCTTTTGGCCGTCCAACTCCGGTCCAAGTATGTCAGCTGGCCTAGACGGTGGGTCTAGAGTAAGGTGGTGGCGGCGGTGACTCGGTCTCAAGTGGTGGTGGCGGCTCGGTCTCAAGTGGTGGTGGTGTGTGGATTTGGCTCACTAGCCCTAATTGTACAGTTTTCCTTTCTCTTTTTTTTTTCTGGTTTTTCTCTTGAATTTCAAAGCTCTCTATTTTTTTCCGATTCTTAACTGTCTAAAGGAGCTCTGTCAATTTTTTCCCCATTTATAGAGCTTGGTGGTAATTAATGTGCATTAAATTAGATAAGATATGGTCCAAATCTCTTAGTTTTTGGCTTTTGTGTTGCTTGATTCTAATTGGCTAATTTTCCTTCTTCAACTCCTAACTTGCCACGACCAGATATTCATCATTCCTTATCCCTTTGATTTTTTTTTTTTATTTTTCCTCAATTAATTAATAATTTTCTTTAATTATTTAATAAGTTTTTGGCTAATTTAAGTAATTTCGCATATGTTTATCTACAAGTAAATACATGTGGAGTACATGTGAACATTCCTAATTATTATTTAGGTCATTCTATAATTTTTAGTATACATATAATCTATCTTTAGTGATTTATTAGTTATTAGATTACACTTTTCTCCTTTTCGATAATTAAAATTATTATACTTAAAATTTGAAAATTTTATAATTTCCTATTATATTACTGATTTTCTTAAATTCAAGTTTACGAGGTCGTTTTTACTAATTTTTCTATCAATAGTTTATAATTTGGGTTTGATCGGATCTTTTAACCGATCATTCTAAACCTTGTGTTCTAAGTTCAATCCTACAGTCACTTGGCTTAACTTTAGGGCTTACACAAGGTCTTAAAGAATGAATTGCATGAGAGAGTTGCTGAGTAGGGCCAAGAAATAAGAGATAAGCCAATGAGGTAGTTGAACGAGTGAGCTCCTGAAGCCTTTCCAGTGAATGGCATACCACTACGACGTGCCAACAAAGTCGCGAGAAGAAGGTTAGAGTTGGACAAAGTGGAAGAGTACGAAGAAGAAGAAGATTAGGATATTAGGATTGATGAGCGAGAGTTCAGAGCGCCAAGGGGTACCGAACATCTTAAGGTACAAATTCTGAACTTCAATGGGTTTGGTAGTGTTGATGACTACCTAGACTAGGAAGAGAAGATAAAAAAGATATTTAACTTTTATGATTATGAAGATGCCGTCCACATTAGGGTGGCCTCGTTAGAATTTTCTAGATATGCGGCAATGTAGTGGAAGAAACTATAGAATGTTTGCCTGAAGACTAGATGTAAGGTCCGAACATGGAACGAGATGAAGAGAGTTTTGAGGAATAGGTGAGTTCTGAGGAATAGGTTCGTTCCTAAGCACTACGAACAAGACACCTTCCGATGACTCCAAGACTTAAGGCAAGGTAACAAGTCTGTAGACGACTATGTCCGAGAGTTTTAGTTGCTCATAATATAATATGATGTTGACGAGCCTGAGACCTGAATTATAGCACGGTTCATCTCAGGACTCTGAGCTAAGATTGGTCATGTTGTGAAATTGCAAAGCCTCCTAACTTTGGATGAAACCATCCGAGTAACCTAGAGAGTTGAAAGGCAACGGCAGAACCAGGTTGGCTGAATGCCAAGCAATTGAACAATGGTATTGAATAGGACTGGCCTGTCGAGTAGACCAGGGGATGACAGGGCGTTAAACATTCTTGAGATGGAACGTCGAGGTCACATACCGAGCTGATCAGACGAAGGCCGAGGTAAGAGCAAGACCGAAGAGCTTGAGATTTGAAGAGACTAGGGTTAGAGTTCAGGGAGGAAAACCCGGGAAATTAAATGTTTTAAATGCCTTAGCTATGGATACATGGCTAGTCAATGTCTGAATCGCCGAGTCATATTGATAAAGAGAGACAAGCCTTAGTTTGAAGTCAAAAGTGCAAGTGAAGGAGAGGAAGAAGTGGCAACCGATCGGATACTAGAAGAATTTGATGAAGATAAGGAGGTCGAGATACCTCTTGAGGGAGGAGCCGAGTATTACTTTGTTGTTCCGCGATCTCTCATTATTTTCATGGGTAATGAAAATAAGCAAAGAGAGACCCTCTTTCATATGAATTACCAAGTGAATGGCAAGCTATGCGCTATGATCATTGACCGAGGGAGCTGTACCAACGTTATTGCATAAGGGGTAGTAAAGACCATGAAATTGCTGACTCTCCCATACCCCAAGCTGTATAAGATTCACTGGTTGAACGAGAAAGGAGGATTACACGTTTCCGAGCAAGTCAGAGTACCGATTACTATTGGTGACAGGTACAGGGACGAGGTGGTGTGTGATGTCCTTCCCATGTGTGCATCTTACATATTACTCGGCCAACCATGGCTATTTCACTTGAAAGTATTACACAATGGTTATAGAAACACTTACATGTTTCAAAAGGATGGGAAGAAAGCTATATTGACACCTATAAGTCCCAAGGAAGTACAAGAAGCCTAGGAAAAGGTTGCTAGATCGCTGTAGCGGAAGTCGTTGGTGATTTCCCGAGCATAGTTTGCATGAGAGGTTAAGGCCAAGGGCTATGTACTCCTTTTAGTTAGGAGACTCTTAGCGGTTAAAGCGGTCGAGAACTTGCCTGTCAAAGTGCAATAGCTACTCTAAGAATTTGCTGACCTCTTCCCTACCAAGATGCCGAAAGGATTACCTTCCTTGAGAGGGATTGAGCATTGCATCGATCTTCAACCTGAAGCAACCTTGCTGAATCGACTTACCTATAAACTCAATCCTGAATAGGTAGGTGATCTGAAAAAGCAAGTTAATGAGTTGATAGATCGCAGATATGTTTGTGAGAGTATGAGCTCGTGTGCCGTCTTAGCCATGCTAGTACTAAAGAAAGATGGATTATAGAGGATGTGCATTGATAGTCGTGCCATCAATAAGATTACTGTTAAGTACCGATACCCGATCCCGCGGTTGGATAACATGCTTGATGAGTTACATGATACACGTATCTTTTCGAAGATAGATCTCAAGAGTGGGTACCATCAAATATGAATGAGATCGGGAGATGAGTAGAAAACAACCTTTAAGACTTGGGATGGTCTATTTGAGTGGATGGTTATGCCATTTGGTTTAACTAAAGTGCCAAGGACATTCATGAGGCTCATGAATCATATACTCAGAACATTGATTGGCAAATACATTGTGGTTTATTTTGACGATATTTTGGTTTACAATACTAACTCTCTTGTTTATGTCGAATATTTAAGATTGGTGTTTAACATACTCCACGCTGAGAAATTATTTGGCAACCTAAAGAAATGTGCTTTTTGTCAAAGCGAGGTTGTATTCCTTAGATATGTTGTTTCAGGGAGTGGAGTTTGAGTTGATAAGGAAAATGTTAAGGCTATTAATGAGTAGCCTATGTTGACAAGTGCAACCGAAGTCAGGAGCTTCCATAGCCTAGTTTCGTTCTATCGAAGATTTATTAGGAACTTCAGCTCCATAACTACACCGTTTATTGAATTGACTAAAAAGAACATTGAGTTTAAATGGATAGAAAAGGCTTAGAGGAGTTTTGAAGATGTGAAGTATAAGTTGACATCTGCTCCAATACTTGCCCTACTAGATTTTGAGAGAGTTTTTGAGGTTGAATATGATGTGTTTGGTGTCGGCATTGGTGTTGTCCTTATGTAGGAGTGCTGATCCATTGCTTACTTCAGTGAAAAACTCCGGGGTGCTGCTTTGAATTACTTAACCTACAACAAGGAGTTCTATGCTCTTGTCCGTATACTTTAGAACTGACAACATTATTTGTTGCCGAGAGAATTCATCATATATTTAGATAATGAATCTCTCAAGCATCTTCATGGGTAGTATAAGCTTTCTCGGCATTATGTTAAGTTGGTCGTGTTCTTAGAAACCTTTTGTTATGTCATTAGGTATAAGAAGGGAAGCATCAACACAGTGGCTGACACCCTTTCTCGCCATCATACCCTGATTACGATGTTGCAAGCTAAAGTGCTTGGATTTGGCACTTTACTTAATTGATATGGGCATGACTCACATTTTGGGCCTTTAGCAGCCAAGTGCCATGATAGAGGAGCTGTAGACGGATTCTACTTGAGTGAGGGGTTTTTAATGAAAGGAAAGCAGATTTGCGTGTCGAATGGTTCTACAAGGGAACTACTAGTTCGAGAAGGTCACGTTAGGGGTCTGACTGGCCATTTTGGAGTAAAGAGGATGATTAAGATATTAAAGGAACACTTTTACAGGCCTGGGATGATAAGGGATGTGCATTGAATACTTGAGAGGAGCAAAGTGTGTAAGTATGCAAAAGGGAGGAGAGAACCCTATGGAGAATATACACCCCTACCAATTCCCAAGTGGCCGTAAACTAATCTAAGTATGGATTTCATGCTCAACCTTCCCTACATGCAAAGAAGACATGATTCAATCATGGTGGTGGTCGATCAGTTCAGCAAAGATGCACCACTTCATCCCTTGCTACAGAACTAATGATGCTTTATTCATCACTAGCCTCTTTTTGTAAGAAATTGTGTGACTACATGAAGTGCCAAGGAGTACTGTGTTCGACCGTGATTCCAAATTCATGAGCTTCTTTTGGAAGACCTTATGGAGGAAACTTGGTACTAAGCTCCTGTTTTGTACCTCTTGCCTCCTCCAAATAGATGGCTAAACTAAAGTAGTTAATAGAACCGTCAATAATCTCTTACGCGTTACTGTTGGAAAGAACTCTTATGGCTGGGATTTATGCTTACCCATCATTGAATTTGCCTACAATCACTCCACTCACAGCTTTATTGGAACATCAACATTTGAGGTTATTTATGGACTTAACCTGGACCTATCTTTGGACTTAATTAGCAGTCTGACTATACAAGGGGGGAGTCAATCCGGCCTATAGTGTGCCGAGGAATTTCATAGGTTGCATCAAAGAATTTTCGAGCAACTGGCCAAAATTGTGGCCCGACAAAAGGAATTGGGAAGTCGCAGAAGAAAACAAATCATTTATACCCTTAAGGACCTTGTTTGGATCCATCTTAGCAAGGAGCGCTTCTCTAGTAAGAGGACAAACAAACTATCTTCCAAAGTGGATGGCCCCTACATGATCTTCAGACGCATTAATGATAATGCCTACGAGATTAAGCTACTTGAAGGTCTCGGCATGTTTACCACATTCAATGTCGCCGACTTAACTTCATATGTGCCCGAAGATGACGAAAACCAACCAAGATTTGAGGGCAAATCTTTAATAACCCTGGGGAACTGATGAATTGTCGACCAATGGCCCCATTACTCACGTACGGCTCTAAGGACTCCAATCCCTCACACGGTGAATTCTCTCTCAGCAACCTACTGATGATGAGAAAGTTTATGCTGAAGGAATGTGGCTGAACTCCTTGAGATCTCCTAATTGTTGTACGTTGATCTATATACTCGGTAGTGATGATGCCTACTATTTCCTTGCCAAGGACCCTGTACTGAGCAATCCCACTGACACTGCCGAGAAATTCCTACCGAGTGATGAAAGGCTCATTTAAACGGTCGAATAGTTTTTCTCTTGACATGCCATCATCTTTCTCTCTTCCTGGCCCTTTAATGCTGCAACATTTTGACTCTTCTCGCCTGCTGTGCTTAGAGAATATTCGTATAGGACCAATGTTACATTGTTACCTGTCTACGTTGTTTGACATTGTACTACTTTTCTATTTTGGTCTTTTGTTTTTTTTACCCTTTTTGGTATGTAATAGGAATTCCCTTTTTGTATATACTTTCTTGTCTTTTCATTATTTGTAATGCTACTCTAGGAACTTACTATAAATAGTCCTTTTTCTTTTGTAAGCCGCATATAACCAACATTTTACATAGAATATTCTATTCTTGTAAGATAACCCTTTCCAAGTCTATATTTCCTATACGCTTATCTAATCTTGCCGAGCAGCTTAGAATTAATGGTGGGTGGATCTTGACATTAACTTATGTGTCATATCAAGTGTGGTGTCAAGTCGTATTGTGCTCGTTGGTGAGTTACATCCTCTGAACAGTTTCACGTCAACTACTTTTGTTTAGTTGCGAACCCTTTCCCTTTAATTTTCTTCAATATCTCGAGAGATCCATTCAATTCAATTTCGTTTTGATAAATTCTAGTAATAATTGAGCTCCTAGGCATACCAATATATGTATATACTTCTTCTAAAATATCACTTTTATCCTATTCCTTATTCCTTATACTTGAAATGATACCGAACCAATCTATGACTTAAATATATATTCTTTTTCAATTATCCATCCACCATGGGATGATAGATCTTCCATAGTAGAGTTTATAGATTAATCGGTTTAAGTTAAACTAACAAATATAGTGTCATTTTCTTCGTGATTGGGTAGATTTGTTTTAAATTATAAAAGTCTAGCTTTTTTTTTTTTAAGTTTTGACAGTCCATTAGACTCAGGTAAAATAGATATAAAATGGTAAAATTATAAGCTTATAAAATCTTACATATAGATTTATGATTTTACTATGGATTTATACTATTTTATCTCATTTTAATGAGAAAATATCATATTAAATTATAAATTTATAAAATCACACAAATTAATTATGATTTTAATAATTGTGTATGCAATTTTCACACCAAAATTATTGTATTCATGTTTGTGCTCGTATTGGACTAGATGATAGTTGGGTCCATGCTTAGGTAGGTATGATCTCATAAAAATCTCATCACATTTTTAGGATTTTACCAATTGCATTTGTCACAAGATTATCATCGTACTCATACAAATGGGAAGTTAGACATTATTTCCGTATTTTCCCATACTATTCTCGATAGGTTTTTTTTTTTTTTTCTTCTAGTGATCATAGTGATCGGAGGTGTTAGTAAGAGGAGAAAGAAGTTTATTAAGCTTTGTGAGCTGCTAGAGATAAAATTGGATAGCTATGTTGTGTCTAGTCAATCCTACCCATCATCACAATGCCGAGGAACTTTTTCTTCATGTCCATGCTCTAGTATTTCTTTTTGCAGAAAGCATAAAACAAATCCTTGATATTTTATTATTTTTTCTATTTCAATAGTAAATATGTATTTTTTTCTCACATCAAGTTTTTATGTCAAGAGTATTATAATTTAACTACATCATTAGTGACTTTCCATTAGGATGATTTGGAGTTCGAATTCTCTTCCTTCAAATTGTAACATAGTTAGAAAAAAAAAAAAGAAAATTAAGTCCTTATTGTTTATGATCGTTTGCAAATGAATTCTTTTATCGACAATATCGTTTTTTTCTATTAATAGAAGACACGTGGTGCTGACCCATTAGTCAACATAATTATATCATATAAATAATAAAATAAAATATAAAATAAATATGATTATAAAAAATAAAAGAAAGAAAAATGTTGGGGGGGGGGGGGGGGGGGGG
>JAMXBB010000010.1:92847274-92908749 GCA_024138015.1 Lumnitzera littorea
GGGGGGGGGGAGGGGGTAGTCACATGGCCTCTAAGGATAACTCTTGACTTTAGGTGATCGAAATAGCCATTTGAATGTTGGTGGGCTACATTACCCACCATGGGAGTTAAGGACCAATTTTGACCTTGATTTTCTTGCATTTTCCTTTCTTTCTTTCTTTCTTTCTTTCTTCATCTTGGCCACGTACCACTTAACGAAAACAAGTGAATCGTAACCATAAAATTGTTTGAGGTCATTCCAACTATTCGAATGGTAAGGTGGACAGATTTAATTTTTTTATTTTTTTCTTTTTCTACTATTTTTTTCTATTTTTGAATACTTGATTTTTTTATTTTTAAAATTATTTTATTACTTTATTTATTTGATAATATTTTATTATGTTATTTTATTTAGAATAAACACTTAGACAAGCGAGACAATGGCATGTGTCTTTTGTTAAAGAAAAAATTAGCACCGTTAATAAAGAACTCTTTTGCAAATGTTTGCAAACATGTTAAGAATTCGATAGAGAAAAAAAAAAAGATAAAAGGTTTAAAATTAAATTAGAAAAATAGTGAAACGTTTAGTACTTGTTTTATACATTTCCTTTTCTTACATTATATATTTAAAAGAGTTTTAATGTCACTAGTACGTCATATTGATGGATTAGTAACGAGTAAATATTAATAAAATTTTAACATGTGAAAATATAGTAGTTTTTTTAAATTATACCTGTTATCACTAACAAGAATTAAAAAATTATTGATTATTGTCCCTCACTCATTTAAACATGCGGCGCACTCCATCTCCATATTTTGGTTAGTACAAATCCATCTATATTAATTATACCCGTTTGTCTAAGTATTTATTGTCCCAGCGTAGGTATTACGTTGGCAGATGTTATTACTACAAGTAAGGGTTTATCATGTCCCCATTTATTCATTACAAATATTTCCTTTCATTTGTGGATTCGTATTTTTTGTCTAATGTCACATCAAAGAGGGTTTTAAAAGTCAATAAAATATTCTCTCTCGTTATGTTGAAGGCGAGGTCTTCCCTTGTTGGCCCTTGGCCCGCATTATCGATTCTAGAAGTCCAAGTAAAAGTCATGCTTTCGGCTTTTAATGGGAAGACATGATATTGTCCGAATTCCAACATTGCGGCTATTTGTATGTACCCGATTGAGCTTTTCCATTTGTCTTCTTTTTAAATGTTTTCTTGGTTTTCGGCATGTTATGCGGTCTTCGTGGGAGTCAACGCTGCTTGATACCGCACGCAAGAATGAAAAAAACATATTCTAGATACCTCCTAGAAGTGTCTACCGAATAAATATAACTTTTTTTTTTCTTTTTTAAAATTTTTCCAACACATGACAGCGTTTTTGGGATTTTATAATTAAAATAACTGTGGATAACTTTGAATTATAGTGAATATCTAGCATAAAAATGCTGCCCTGAGTAGAATGGACCCCAGAAGTAATGCCAGCGGGATGGTAAGCATTGAAGGTTATAAAATTCAGATTTTAACTTAAAATTTTATTGAGTGGATGAGTCATACAATGGATTGATCGATTAAGGACTTAGATAAGTGACATGGATCGATCGGTATGTTACGTAGAGCTGGTATTCAATCAGCTGGAGGGACGGCTGATTGGAGGAAGGTCCGTGGCAGGAAATGTCTAATTTTATTTCTTATATTTGCTTATTTTTCTTATTACTCAATTGTATTATAACAATCTATCCATTTTAGTACTTCCGCATGGACGCACAACATATATCACTTAAATTGAAACCAACACTAAGCCTCTGGAGACCGAAAAAGATTAAAAAAAAGGGATAGAATGAAAGGGATTTAAATTCTTTCATATATTCGATAGAAAGAATTTCATGTATATATAAACAGGGGTTAATGAATATTTTTCATGGAACACAGGAAACTTCAATGGACACACATAATTTCTTTCCCCATTTTATTCTTCTCCTCCATTTTCCTTAATCCAAAATTTAAGTAACGAAAAGTGGTCGAACTTAGCTGTCTTGTTTCATAATATATATATCTATATATCTATACTAGGTTTCATATTCAATATTGGAATACTTAATTAAACGACAATGATCTGTATGAGCGTACTTGAGAGGAATTTCATCTGGAGTCCGAGACCACCAACATTTCCAATTGCACGCGTGAGTAATCGTGCATTTCATATTTAAAGGATTCTTTTAACAAATGTGTTTATGGCATTTACTAAAACAACCTTTTTATGAAAATGTCTTATATATTCTTCGTTCTTGCAGTGTTAAAATAGGTTTTAAGGTCCACGGGTAATGTAAATTATGTTTATTTGTTGCTGGAATCCAAGATTTGTTTGACACTAAAATATGATACAGATCGTCGGAAACGTCAACACACGGTTATTGATATCACACGAACTGAGAGTGAGTCCAAACCACAAGATAACTCAAAAGGTAAATAAGAGCCGAAGGTAGAGTTGAGGTTTCTCTTACCCTGACGGCAAGGCACTAACGCCTTTTACGAGCTTAAATCATACTTGATATGACGCATAAGTATGGTCGAAGATTACTTGCCACTAGTCAATGTTCACAATAAACCACATAAGAGTAAGTTGGAGTAAACAAAACACTTAGCTCTCAAAAGAAAGGTTTGAAATTGATATTCATTGATGATGCGGCTATTACATGTGCAAAGTATTTATATGACCCAATTAGGGCAAGTCTTAGGTTACTAAAAATGACAAAAAAGATTCATACTAGGAAAGGAAAAACATATGGTGTATAAGGGCGATTCGATAATCAACATAAAAAGAAATATCCGTCTGTAAGGACAGTACGGATATCAAGACATAGGACATACATTCACTTCTTAGTGTTGTGGTGTAAATGGTACTGTATGCTAAGCAGAGCTGGTTAGGTTAGTAGCTTGGTAGTTTAAGGTTAGGGAAATGTTGGCTCGGTAAGTAGTCACCCTTTTGCTCGGTGATGGTTGGTTGGCTTAGAAGTAGGGTAACTAAACCTCGGTTATCTATTAGCTTGGCAGCAAGTGGGTTCGTGGTTCGGTTTTGGACTTGTTTGGCCTCAAGAGAAAGTCTCAACAACAAGTTAGCCGCTTTGGATGACTCTACAATGAGATAGAGAGAGATCGGATTAGGACAACTTGACAGGTTGGGATAGAGAAGGCGTTGCTCTTCAGGGCTCACTCCCCTTGGATAGCTTGGCGAATCCCTAAGCTTGGTGGCAAGTGATTAATCTACAATCCCTATCAAAACCTGTGGTACATTTTGTGAAAGATTGAATTTATGTCTTGAATTTAGGTAAGAAATGGGATGAAAGAGTATTTAGGTAAAGAAATGGGGTAAGGACTATATTAAGGTAGTTATATCTTTGACAATTTCTTATTTTATATTTTGTTTATGTTGTTATTATATAGGTAGAGAAAGTATAAAAGCATACTTGTTAGAGGATTTGAGTGCTTTAAGATTATAAGAGAATCAATACTCTATTGTTGTTGCAATGGATTGATTTAGTTCTATCCATGGTTCTTTTACCCTTGTTCCTTTATGGTTTCCCATGTAAGTTTTATGTTTCTTGCTTTTGCTCTTTACTTGTCTTATCTCTTATAGTTAGGTATTTTGTGGTCAACAGTTGAAAATTTAAACTTTCTTATAATAAATTGGTATTATAGTAAGGTTAAGTGATAAAGGATATTGAGAGATAGTAATCTCCATATTAAATATATGGTCATTAAGTATGATATTGAGAAGTTTGATAATTACATGAATTATGGGTTGTACTAAGTATAAATGCAAAGGGTTCTAGTGCAATTAGGCTTGAAAGAGGCATTAGATTGTTAGTCAAAGTCTATGAAAGATGATACATGAATAGATTTTGATGAGAAAGCCTTAATGACAATCTAACTAAGTGTGACAAATAGTTTTTTTACTAGAGTTATTGGCACAATTGGGTATGCAATTAGGAATAAATTAGAAGAGGTGTATATGATGAAGTCTTTTGTGAACCACTTACTATTGAAGCAAATATTATATTCACTTCCAAAGAGTGAGGAGCCATTGGTAGGCCAACATACTTCAGATTCCATGTCTCTCATTAGCAATTTGAAATATATTGATATTAAAATTGATACTAAAGATTAGGTAATGATCTTATTGTGCTCTCTATCATCTTCATTCCATAGATTCAAAGAGACCATGATCTACGACAATGATAGCTTATCGATAGAAGGGATAAAAAGTAGTATGTTGAGCAAAGACTGGTTAAACTATAAGATGCGACCCATAAGCAATGGGATTAAGGTTTGAGGACTTGATTCTCATCACAAAGATTGAAGAAGTACTAGTGTAGGTGTAATTTAGGTAAGACTGCATAATGTGCTAATGTGTGTGGTATCATTTGTGAGGTATGTATAGGAGTTATCATGCAATGTTTTATCTATTAGTTTAGATCATTATGCCGATTGTTATACTATAGTTAAATATGGTAGCATGGACATCCTTTAGAGGCGTGGTAATGAGAGGAGTTGAATTCATGACTTATGCATGTTG
The DNA here is from genome assembly GCA_024138015.1 of Lumnitzera littorea. Classification (NCBI taxonomy): domain Eukaryota; kingdom Viridiplantae; phylum Streptophyta; class Magnoliopsida; order Myrtales; family Combretaceae; genus Lumnitzera; species Lumnitzera littorea. The sequence continues at coordinate 92,851,830 of JAMXBB010000010.1, forward strand.
TAAGGAATGTGATTCATAATAGTTTTGTTAGGCATGTTGATTCTAAGTTGGGGGATCTTATTACTTATTTGCTATTTATGGTAAGAAATTACATATTAACTATATGAATAGAAAAGTTTATTTACTTCACATAGATGTTGCATAAAATCCTAAGGTGAAGAGAGCCATAAGGAAGGTCGAAGATGTTCTTGATTACACAAAACATGTGGCAGAATATATGTATAGAGCATCATATAATCTTAAGGCAAGTGGTTAGCAAGATTAAAATAAAGGAGTTATATTGCAGGTTTTAGTAGTATGTGAATAAGTGCATTGAGTTATGAGAATTCAACACATGGTAAAAATGTTTAGTTTATGTCTTAAATTGACACAAAACTCTTTCATGGAAAAGCATTTAGGCAAAGAAATGGATAAATGGCCAATCTAGGATTCGTTATTTTCCAAGACAGTTTCTTATTTCCTATTTTCTTGATGCTTAGGTTCTTTCCTATATTGTGTATTGGGGTTTGGCATCTTGTAATACCACGTGCTATTATATTTATTAGGTAGAAAAAAAGTGAGAGCATGTAAAACCCTGGGGTTGTTAAAGGATTTTGGATGCTATAAGATTGTGAGAAAATCATGATATAATTATTGATATACTATAATGGGTCAATTGGGTCATGCTAGTGGCTTTTTCATGCATGTTAATTTAGGTTTCTCTATGTGAATTTTGTGTATCTTTCTTCTATATTTACTCATATTTGTTATAGTGGTGTGTTTTGTGATAAATAATGATAATCTAAATCCTGTCCCAACAAGATATATATTTAATTGATATAGTCAATAATGAGATTATTATAATAGAGATAACTTACTTTTACTTTCAAATGCAAAAAGATGATATATGTCTTTATGTGGTGTAGACTAAAAATAAGTTTACTTACAACCTATGGTACATACCAATAATGTACTTAACTCCTTATTATAATTTTGTTAACTCTATTACAAGTACATCCTCTATTTATGCTTGTAGGCAAACATACATCCTCTATTTAGACTACTTATTGTGTCATATATATTCTATTTGAACTTAGAGGTAAGCATATATTTTATGTATAGACTGTGCTTTAACATTCATCCACATTGTAATTGTGCTTGAAGGAAATGTATTGTCTTTATTGTATCCATTAACTGATAGATATAGTCTATAAACCCATTTACTACAATGGCCACTTTTTTTTTAACTATTTATGGTGATCTAATATAACATTCAGAACAAATTTTAAAAGGAAAAACTTCTATAAAAATGGTCAAGGTGTGAAAATTTATATGAAGGGATAACTGTAGTGTCATCTTAAGATTTATATTGGTAGATGTTTGGGTTAGATGGGCCTTTGAGAATGTGAGACAAGGCCTACAGAATAAACAAGCATAAGTAGAATAGCCAAGAGGTTACCCTATGGAGCTAGTCTAATGCTTAAGTTAAATAGTATGGGAAGCCAATGTAAAAGAAAGATGGTAGTAAGAGAGCATGTGAGTGGTCATACAGAGTATTACCAACAGTCTTGAGGATTTATTTATTATGGAGGCAGTAGAGATAAATTAGCTAAATAGATGAACATCAAGGGAAAGTGGACTCCGATATATTAGGAAAGTATATCTGCTCATCAAGCTGAATCTTGAGATTTGTAAGGGTGAGGTAGAGGCAATTAGCTTTCCATTCTAGGGGTTATTCTTTTTGCTAATGCACTTCTGTCCCTAGCTGAGCACTTCGAATGGGTTTATCAATCTATTAGAAGTTGCACATATTCCTTAGGGAGGCAATCGTAGCTTTGACTGTAGGATCCAAGTTGAGGGTAGCTTAGGTAATTAAGGAGAGCTTGGTCGAGAGCTTTGATGGCTTTAGCTAAACCAAAAGCAGGTTATTAATAGGCTCAAACATGTTAGCCCATAACCTACGGGTCAGTCTGGGCTTACAAAGTGTCCAAAATGTCCTATTAACATGGGATATATCATAGTAAAGATATGGATAATTAGTATTACCTCATAGTAATAAAATCTACTATCATTACTACCTCGTGAGTTTTGAGTAATCCCATTAATGCATCGCAGTGTAATAATAATCATCTAAAAACATACAATGAAACACCATTAGTGAATAGGAACTCCATATCATCACCCAAAATGGTGTAATGAAAAAATGGAAAAGGTGGTGCAAACTCATCAAGTAAGGAAGATAAATAACCAAACCAAGATAGTAGGCTAAGAGCATAGATTAATTGCCTAACTTTTTAAATTGGGTAAACAAATCCCTTGTGTTAACCAGTTGACCTATTCATGGTTGATTAAATATATTTTGTTTCAAATTTTCTTTTTCCTTTTTCGCATCAACTATCATTTCTACATTATATTTTACTTAATTGACAACTATTCTCTATTTTTTTATTAGGAATTGAAGTTGTCTAAGATTAGCCCTTTGATGTACAGAGGATTGAAATTGATTGATAATTGAAATATAGTCACTGTTTTTCTTTGAATTTGAAAATTTTTCTCTTTTGTTTTGTGAAGATCTTCTAATCAAAGACTTTGTTTTTGTTACAATGCTAGATGTTGCATTAAGTAGTATGAGAATGAGATGCTTCCTAATTAAATGGCATTAGATGGCAAGAGCAAGGACTCTCATCAATGAGCAGAGAATTAGAGCACAAATTAGGGAGTGTCGAATTTTATGGAACAATGACTTTACAACATTTTGCGCATATGGGGAGATTTTTCGAACAATAATGGGCGTTTAGGTGTGCTTGACACTAATGTAAATGGATATCGTATAGAGATATGAATGAAGCATGAAAGCTACTTGGTGATCGGCCTGTTTACAGACTAGTTACTAACTAAAGGCAAAGATTTTTTATCTACATAATGTGATAGATGGATGAGGACGAAGACAATGGTATTAATGATGTTCGACACACAAGGGGTAATGGTAATAGGTATGATGAACATCATTGCAATTAGAAAATATGATTATAGTAAGTACGATGGTTAATGAACACATTATGGGATGTGAATGAAATTGTGAGATAAGTGACTTTCCTTTAAAGGGATGATATCACTCTTAATGGTGCATTACATCTTGAGGGATTTTTAGATTAAATAAAGGATTTAAGTTTTTTTTTTTCATCATTGTCATAAAAAGGGAGTACATTAGGTGAGAAGTGTGTCGTTTGAAGAGTATAACATGTATATATAGTAGAAACAATGTAGAATGAGATATTGCAATAAAGGGAAATGTTTAGTAAGGAGTTGGCATTTATGAAGAGGTGTTTGATAAAGATTTTTCCTTTTGATTATGATAGGATCTTATTCCAGTTGTTAATAGTGTAATTTCACCCTTGGGTTCTCTAAGGATAAGCTCGACCCATATCCCATTAGTCCAAGAATAGAGAAAATGATGTGTTTAAATAGATACGATAAGAGGATCATATTGATAGGATCTACCTCAAATCTAGGGTATGGTAAGACTCTAAAGATCTTATGTGCATAATCTATATACATCCTCTTTCCTATAAATATCGTTGGAGCTCCTTTAGGCCAGGGTACTCTCTTTGGAATCTACTATTATCTCTCTATTGTTGGTTTATTCTCAACTATCCCTCTACCTTAAGTGTTAGAGTACATATGCCCAAGTTAACTCCGATGAGTCCTAGTAGCTTATGTGTGTAACTTATATAGGACAAACCAAACCACCGTTAAGCCATACCTAGGCCCAAAATCTCTAATCAAGAATTAACCATCAACATCAATAATATCAATAGTGTTAGTAAGGAATAAAGTAGTTATCAAACTATTAGGAGTTTGCGAAGTTATTAGATCATAATGATTGTGAAACCAAATGTCAATATTTTGCTATGTATTTTGAAGGATTAAAGCTAGTAATATAAGATCAAATTGGGTTGTATACATGGCATAATTTGTTAGAAGCAAAGACTATAATACTGATTACCAAATTACTGTCAAAAGAGTGATAATATAAAGTAGATATAGGCAAGATTCTCATTAACATTGAATTCTAAAGATAAATATGAAGAAAAAAAACATGTAATGAAAACATAAGGTAGTAGATCTTAAGGAGCTTGTAAAGGGATAAATTTACTATATCAAATATTGTGCTAAGCTCATTAGTTATTTGGACTTAACTCTTTCAACTAGGTGGCAAGTTTAAGGAGTCTAACCCATACTTAAGATACAAGGATCATTGGACTGGTCCATCAACCTTTAACCTTTCCCAAGCAAGCACCCATAAGGAATACTGCTATTTATAACAAGCTCATCAAGACAACCTTAAAATGGATATACTCCATCTCGTTCGTCAATCACCAAGGTAATCTAACAGATGTCATTAGACTTAACACTTCATAAATATTGAGTAGTTTCTTCTTATTTGACACTTTGAGAGAGATTAGAGAAATGGTGTTATACCATGTAGTATCCGCTCTCAAAGATTAAACAAGCAACTTAGGCAAGTGACAATCTCAATCGCTCAATAACTATAAGGTTGAGATGCTAAGATTACTTGTTGCTCCTCCTTGTAGTTCTCTTCTAATCATCTCACTAAGTTTCATCTATACATCACTACTTCAAGACCGCGTGTAATATGAGACCTACATGACTATGCATGACCACTTTAGTTGGAAGCCTACATCTACAGAGATAAAGCAAACTAAAAATCCTCATTTAAAGCCAGTAACAAGTGTAGATGTAAGGATATGATAGATGTTGACGCATGAGTGTCATGCTTCAAATAGTCTCAAATGAGTAATGTAAATATGATAATTGTAAGTTGGAAAGAATTGAAAAGAGCTTTAAGACTAGGAGGGGGAGTAGGTAGTTTCAACAAATGGATGCACTTGTAACAAGGGAAGGAGCCTTGGAATGTCATTTTGTTGCTCTTAGATTTGAACAAGAATCACTTGAAATTTAATCTTTTAAACTCTATTTGATTCTTGAGCATAAAATCTTATTTCTAAGATCTTGTTTCTCCTATCTCCAAATTGTGCCAATTGAGGAGAAGTTTTTGAATATTTACAAATTTCAACATTAGATGATTGGCATTGGATTGCCTTATTGACCAATGGATGTGATGAGCCAATCCTTTATGGGCTTCTAAGTATTTGAACCCTATAGTTGGTACTATTGAGAAAAATTAAGAATGATCTAACCAATCTTGACAATTTCCATTATAAGTCTATCAAGCCAAATTGTACCTGAGACGTCTTAAAAATTGGGCTTAATTACCTAGAGACGATTACTTTGGCCTATCACTTAAATAAACTAATCAACCTAATTGACCATTGGGCTTATTGCAATTTAATATAAAACCATTTTAGCTAAATTCTGCAAGTGTATAAGCAAGTCCATAGCTAAGGTGGTTATTAACTGAAGAGACCAAATATTAAGATAATGGATGGGTTAAGAGTACAAGAGGTGATTTGTGGGTTTGATTAAAGGAGTTATAGCTTAGAAGAGAGGATGCAATGAATTTTGTTATTGGGGTTCGATATGTATTGTTTCAATCAAAATTCATTTATACAACTTAGAAATCATGATTATCTAAAATTCACAAAACTCATTTGGACAGTTAGGAATTAGAGAAAAATAGAGAGCTTCGAAAATTCAAGAGAAAATCCAAAAAAAAAAAAAGAAAAGGAAATTGTGCAATTAGGGCTAATGAGCCAAACCCACACCTCACCACCACCTGGGATTAAGCCACCACCACCACCTGGGACCGAGTCGCCGCCACTACCACCCCACTTCAGACCCACCGTTTAGGCCGGCCGACATACTTTGACCGAATTTGGACGGCCAAAAAGCATCGAACTGGGTGAGTCTCTTATTTGCCCCGATTTTGTATAATTTCATAGAATTAGTTATTTTGCCCAAAAAATTATGAAACTTGTTATTCTAAGGTTTTATTATATGTAGATTTAGGGAAAAATAGTGATTTAGTTTAATCACGTCTGAAAATATAGGGTTTTGAACAAATTGAACAAAACTGAGCATGATTAAAATTAGAAATAAATAGGCTTAGGAGTATAGTTTGGAGCTCAATTTTTTTTTCTATAGAATGCTTATATGATATAGAATAGTGTTATGAAGCCATTTTTCTAAAATTAATTTTCAAAATTTTTAAGTTAATTTTTAGCCCTAAAATGATAGAAAAATTGGATAATTTTGGGTTAATTAAGTAATTAAGATACTAATTACTGATTTAGATAGTAATTAGATGTTTAGGGATGTTAATCTTTGATGTGGAAACTTAATCCTAGCCTTTGGAGTATTAAGTATAGTTAATTTAGGAAATTAGGTAGTTGTTGTAGAAATTAGAATATGTGGAATTGAAAATTAATAAATCTAAAAAATTAGGGTTATTTAGATAATATTATAATAAAAATCAAAATATACTAAATCTGAAATAAAATTTAATTTTAGGTAATTGTATAAAAATGTAAGATTTTCTCATATCGGGAATAAATTTGATACCCCAATTAAGATTAACGTGTACTGAATAATTTAGAATACTAAATTAAGACCCAATAGGATATTAGAATACTCGAGTTTAATGTGATTAATTTCACATTAGGATTCAAGCATAGTTAAGACTTCGGAATAAAAACTAAAATCTAATTTAGGATCCAAACCTCGAAATAGAGTACAAAGAATCATTAGTACATAATAGGTATACATGGAAAAAATGAGTTAAATTATAACTTAGAATATGAATCCTTAAAGTATAAGTACTAAAAAGACCTATTTGTATTATAGGACACTCAGAGACAAATCGGCTTGCGACAAAGTGATCGGGCGATTGAGAAATTCCAAGTAAGTTAGGTTATTACTTATTGTAATAGAGCACTATTTTTATGGTACTCGAAGACTTAGGATTGTATATGGTTGTGATTGTAAGCAGTTTACGCATGTGTTTGGTGTATCTGAATTCGTGTTGAAATTGTGGTATGATGAATTTGATGTTATGATTGAATTGGTGTGAATTGTTTGAAAACCCTAAATGAAATTTAATCTTATTCGACTTTAATGACCAAAAATGCCATGCATTGTAACCCATTAGGGGATCATTAGGATTCTCCAACCAAATACTGACCTCTTCGAAAGGGATAGCGCAGGATTGCATAATGGTCCTTTCTTCATCCTCAGTCGAACTAAGTGACAGGAGAGGAGGTCGCGGCGAGGGTAAAGTCAATAGTTCGAAGGTAGCCGCGAGAGGAACGAAGTCTCCATTGCACAAGCCTAGGTTTGGTAATGAGTTACTGCATAACATGGAAACTCCTCAACCCCGGATTAGAGCGAGTGAAATTTCTTTGATTTCACAACGGACCGGACTATGTTGTGCGATGACACTTGATTGTTGCATTACCTGAAATTAATTGCTTGATAATCTTGTTTGTACTTGTATGCATTCATAAGTCTCCAATTCAACTTATTGAGCTGTAGTTACTCATACCCTTATAGATCCTTTTGGAGATCCTGATTTCTGAACACTTCAAGTATTATGCCGCCCTACAATTACCCAGAGGTTAGTTCTTTTGAAGCCAGGGGTATGAGGATCAAATTACTTAGTAATGATGTGTAGCTAGAGTGTCCTTGTAGTTAAGGATGAAAGATTGATAGTTATTATGTAAATTAGTGAACAGTTGTGAATATGTAAAATTTCCTAGGAAGTTCTGTGGACTTTACATATAATTATACACGTTTATTAGAAATTTGTAATATTTATCATAATTGTAGTTAAACTTTTAATCGGACTATTTACTTCAAAGCGAGGAGTCGTCAACGCCTTATGTAGATCATGTCTATGGTAGGCACTGTGAGGCTAGTTACTATCATAGAATGGTTTACACGGCGAGACTGTTGCGACTCTGTGACTTCGAGGCATAACAACTACTCAGTGGTTGTTAGTCATATCCATACAAATATCTAGTAGAGATAAGAATGGGTGTTGTGCAAAAATGAAGTATAGGCCGTCTATTCCACTTGTAAAGTTTTTCATAGGAATTTCTTGAAGTTTGCGATGGCAACTGTTTGTGTACCGTGTGTATATCAATTTTTGGCTAGTAGTAATTGAGTTGATGAAGTGCCATGGTTGGATTGTAGCATGTAGTTAATAAAAGTTATGGGTTATGTACGAAATTGAAACAATTGCATTAGAGTAGGAGTTGCAATGTTAAGTATGTATTTAGAAATTGCAATTGCATGGTATTGAATTATAGCTGTGAATTGTGTATGGTACTTAGAAGGTAATAGCGAGTAGTAGTTGAGGTGTCGTGTCCTTCTTGAACTCAAGCGTGTGTGCTAACTGAAAAATTGTGTGAGTATTGAGCTTTGGAAGTGTTAGATTTGTGCTACTCCATGTGTATCTTTGTTGGTCGAAAACTACAGTTGTCCAAGTAGTGGAATTGTGTCTGGAGCTACTCTGTTCTTGGCTCTAAGTGGAGTAGTATCATGTGTAGTTTGTGATATTTCGTAAATTACAAGGGTATTGAACAAGGGATAGTGAAGTGCAGTGTCGTCTTCTTTTTCAAAAAGCTGTAAAATCCTTATTTGCCGAGTAGTGCGTATATGAGTTACTGTGATTGTTGTCCAAGCTGAGTTGTGCAAGAGTCCCTTTCCGAGCTAATAAATTGTTGTGTTAATTGCTAAACTGAATTCTATGCATCTAAGTTGAGTGCACCTTGCCGAGCTGAATTGGAGTAGTGATCCGAGCTCCGAACTACTGTGATCCAAAGTACTAGCCTGAGTAACTTTTGCTGAACTATTGTAAGCTCAATTCCTCACTAAGCTGATTTAACAGTACCCTATTTGAGCTATTAAAGAAGTGAGCCGAGGTGAAGAGTAGTGTATGGAACTAGTATACGACTTGTGTAGGCTGACGCGATTGTGGCTGCTGTTGTGCTAACTAGAACCAAATGTTGGCAAGAAGCCAAGTTATCAAGCTAAGATTGTGCTTACCGGGCTGTCTACTAAAAGTCCAAGCCATAGAATTGTCATATCTAAGTTATTGTGTAAAACTATCGAGCCATCATTGATCCATAGTGTAGAAGGCCAAGTTGCTATAAAAGTTTAATTGCATGTAGTGTCGTGTCACTAAGTTGCCATCCTTTGAATAAGCAATTATTGAGCTAAATGTATTTCCGAGCTGCTATAATTCATAAATTACCGAGGTGAAGTTCGGCTAAGGTGGTATTATCCTACTTTCAGAGTTGAACCAAATTGCTGATGCTTGCATGTCTAAACTAAACTACTATAAGTGCAATTCGAGTTGCTGTTGTGAAGTGCTATCACGTCGTAAGCTATCATGATTGGAGCTTTGCTGAGCTACCCAAATTATGCAACGTCCTAGCTACCTTGCCAACATTGAACTACTTTAAGATTATTGAGCTTAATTAAAGTCGTGATCCGATCTCTAATCCAATTATGTGTGTATGAGAACTTAGTGTGAGAGGAAGACTATGTTGCCCTTCCCACAAGGAATTACCAAGTTGCAGAAGGTGATCGCCATCGTCGATCCAAGTATGCTATCAATTACCAAGCTTAGTTGGTGGGAGGTGCAGGTGTTGTTTGAGCTATTGCCAATTGAATTGATATGTGTTTGCTATTATGTTCCTAAGTTTTTGAGTAGTTATGCATGTGTGTGTACTGTTGTGACAGTTAAATTGAAGAGTCCATGTCTTGTTTTTGCTATGACCAATGTGTTTAGTGATTGTGTACCTAAGTTACTAGCTACTAACTGAGCTACTTTGTTGCCTTGTATCTGTACTATCTAATTGAAAACTTGCTAGAATATTCCTATGTTCAATGTGAAGTATAATTGTAGCTGTTATGTATGCCAACAAAGTAGCCGAACTGTGTTATTCTTACCAAGCTCACAAGTGCAAGTAAATTTTTGAGCTATTTTATGTAGTTTCTAAAGCCCCTGCAACGTACTAAACTACTGTAAATTAGATCCATTGCCAAGCTACGCAATTACTTGATTGAGCTACTGAGATCAGTGCTACTAAATTTCAAGTTACCAAGCCATGGCCATAGTTAAAAGCTGTTGTCCTTAAGAACTAAAATCCGAGTTGTTGGTCATGTATTGTAGTGGTAGTGGACATGTGATACGCAACAGGTCTCGAACTAAGAATGAGGCAATCGGGTTTCAGGTAGGAATGAAGGACAAGAAGTAAAATGGGGGTTTTGACGATAAATGTGTATGGATATTACGTACCAAGACACAAACATAATCAAGGGTTGAGCTTGAAATAGGGTTCGATACGACTCATGAACACTAAATGTCATTCGGGGTTCAAATAAGAGGTTAAATGTGACTCACTAACTCGCTCGAATAAATGGGTTCACTACAATCTTAAGAACAAGATTGATAAGAACACAAGAGAGATTAAAGAGTAAAGCACACTCAATAATCCAGCGAATGTAAGCTCTTAGGAGCTTAAGAACGACTTTGCTCGAAAGAGGAAAGTTACAAGTGTATGTATATTCTTCACTATCTAATCATCTGATGGTCTCCTTTTACTAATTACAAATGTTGCTATCTACAGCAAGTCCTAAACTTTAGTGGCAAAATTGTAAATACTATATAAGGCCTTAAGTCCTAAAGAATGGGCCCATGATTAAAATAGGAAAAATATTCATAAGAATACAAAAATGTGTGTTTAATAGAAGAAGTTGGCACGCAGTCATTCAGCCTGTCCTAAAAGGAGTAGGATTCAAACTAGATGAGGTCAACAGTTGGATATTCGGGTTTGAGAAGGAGCCCTTGAAGTCTTGTACTGCTTTGCCGAGTTACCTGAAAGGTTGGCCCACAATTGCTGAGTACTAGAATTAGTCAACACTAATCTCTCCATGCCGTGCTAAGTGGATCTTTGACCTTGAGTCTTTGGTTGTGTGGTCTCTCGGCTTCTTGGCAAACGATAGACTTGATGCCAAGTGGCGCCTTTTCTTCCTCTCAATCTTCTGGTATTAGCTTGGCTTTAGCAAATATTATTCAGCTTCGGCTTCAAACAGTTCGGCCTCAAGTTAACCTCGGCTTGGAGATAATCATAGGGTGATTCTTATCAACATGTACCTAACTATCCCCTTATTTACATGCTAGTGTGTTGCCCAAATTGTCAAAAAATTTGCCTTATTATCCTTTAAATTTTTTGAACTATTCTATGTGTTGAAGTGTGTACTTGATTCGGTGAAAGAGGTATGCTAGTGATCGAGCTGAATTAAGAATTGTGTAATTGTGGAGACTACATTATCCAAGTTGTCCAAGGTTGCTTCTTGTGAGTTTATCGAGGTGAATTGAGTGTAGGATGTGGAGAACTTTTGTATATGTGTGCCCAAGCTGTAACAAGTGTGCTATCAATGGAGTGACTTTAATGCCAAGCAATAGTTAAAAAAGACTGTTACTGAGACGTCAAGTTGTGTGCCATTGAACTAAGTGAGTATGGCATTTGAAGCTGGATGCAATTATGAGTATTATTATGAGGACGTAATATCACGAATCCTGAAATTTGATGGATATGGTACTTCAGATGAATATTTGCATTGGGAATTTCGAATCAATTAGGTTTTTGAAAATTATTTTTATCTCAAGCATAAGAAAGCTTACATTAAGAAGAAGTTGATGATTGGCTTTGCAGCTACTTGGTAGAAGAAAATGATAAATCAAAGAATTGAGATTGGAAACATTGAGATCATTACATGGGAAGAGATAAGACATTTGATGTGAAGAAAATTTGTGCCTCGAAATCATCAAGACAAATTGTACGAGAGAAAATCCGCCTATGCAGCTAACCTCTCTAGTGTACAAGAATAATTAGAGATTATACTTGTTGAACTTAAGGAGATTAGAGAAGATAGAAGACAACAAATGCTTACTCATTTAGAGAATATTGAAGGGGAGGAAATGAAAGGAAAAGAAGTAAGAGTTGAAGATGAGAAGGAAGTAGATAAGAAAGGATAAGAAGAGTTGGATTGTGAAGAAAAGGAAGAGGTAATAGTTACTGAGGATGATGTGGTAAAGCTAACATTAGAAGGGCATGAAGCAGTAAAGCTACTTGAGTAGTTTGAGGTCTTACATGTTCAAATTCTCTTGAGCTCATGACATGATGTTTGAGCTTAGAGTTGAGTTATTCCCTTTGAATGATAGTTGTTGGGGCTACCTGAGTGAAATTGACCGAATACATGATAAACGAAGGAAAGGTCCTTAAAGAAGAGTTTGATTAATTGGGCTTATGATGAATAGAAGGAGCATTGGCTAGTGATGACATTAGTGGAGGAGCTTGAGTACTTTTTTGTGTTTATATTTTATTTTTGTAGGATGGTATTTGATCCTAATGGGATTTGGAGCTACCAATTACCAAGTTTCGGACTAAAACTTCTCTAAAGGAGAGGGGATGATAGGATTTGGGGTACTGGCTTAACCAAATGCCAAAGCCTATCATCTACTCCTTGCCTGGATATCTCATTTGATTGCTTATTTTTATTTGTATTATTTGGACTTCCTATTTATTTTATTATTCCTAAATTATCCCCATGTTTGTTTTGTATTTACGAAAATGCCACTAAGGCATCATTTTATTTACAAGTTTGCTATTATATATAAATAGAATGCATGTGTAGGGTTTTAGACGGAATTGAACATTAATAAAAAACCCTTTAAGTCTTTTCTTTTAGAAAGCTCTCTCTCTCTCTTACTAGCTCTTATCAATCCCTTTAATAAGGATTATGGAGTGCAACTTTAGTTATCTCTTTGTGTATAATATCAAAGCAATAATTAGGCCATATAGGATCTAATTAGTGCATCATATCCAACTAGGTGACTTATGAATTCGCTAAGCCCCTCACTAAATCCACCTAATTTTCGTTCTTTCATTAGGATCAAACCCACCCTTGTAATCGGTTTTATCTGATCTTGGCTTGGTTTGTATCAGTTTTACTACAGATCTTGAGTGGTGTGATTGAGTTTAAGGCAGAAGATCTAGAGGTAAGGCTATTTAGAATCGATTCCTAAAGGGTTTTGGTCGAAACTCTTAAGAAATTTGTTTTGAATCGTAAGGTATCGTAAAAAACAAGTCTAAGGTGGTCCTACACGTATCCTATGGCGTGATTACGATGGTGGAAGCATTAACTTCGAATCTCTAATGGTATGAACCTAACTAATTGCTTTGTATGCACTGTTCCTTTGAATTGATGTTTAATGGTAGAGTTGAGATGATAATTTGGTTGTAGAAGAGTTTAGATTTGTGTTTTGTGTTGTATAGAGTTGCAATGTCCTTAGGTTAGTGAATTAGGAGTGGTGGTTTTTGAGATTGGTAGAAAGTGGTGGTGTTATGAGGGATAAAATGTTGCTGCAGTTTGTAGAAAATTGTAAACTGTAGCATAGTGTCCAAACACCACCCCCCTTAGCGTTTGGATGCTAATGGCAGACTGCTCTCTTTGACTATGGTGTCTGGACACCACTTGAAGTAGCTTTCGGACACCGTGATCCTTATTTCTTGTAGCGATGTTCCTTTAGATTTTTCATTTTTTTCTAAGCATGTCTTCCTATCCTAAACACTTTCCCAAAATTTTCAAAACGTGAAACTTCACCTGAAACATCTTGTAAATCAATCTATCATCATAACAATCCTAGTTTCTTCAAGTGATTCAAAAGAAAATGCAAGTCAATTGAGTTGGTGTGTTAGAAGAGTTCAGAAACTAAGTACATGTTTTATTCTCTTATGAGCAAGTTGTGAGGCACTTGTTTCGAATTTTGAGCAAACACTTCAATCAAGTGCGGGGTTTACATGCTACTTGTGTATGTGTAGGCTTAGTAATGGTTCAAATGAATCTAACCCATATTCGGCTTAAATAAATCATGCCACGTGTACTTAATTGAGCCTCAAAGACTGAGAGGACTAGACTTTAGGGTGGCATCCCAACGATCTCAGTGCAACGGTGTTTTGATTGCAATCTCACTTTGAAATGATCTAGGTAAATTAGGTGTTCCTTAGTTCCTGAGGTATTGGGGAGGGCTCAATACCAATTCTTATATATATATTGTATGCTGGAGTCATGAGTTGCTCCAAGTTCTAGGATGTCGGAATTGTGTTGCTTCACATACCTAAATAAAGATAATAAACTGTGGTTGTTGCATTTGGTTATATTGAATTAGTTAACGTATATGCCTGTACATTGTTATGTGAACACGTGTATATGTTTGTTACCTTATACTGTGCTTTGCTCAACCCTTTGGGATTCTTGTTTTTAGATGCAAGAATGAGTTATGGAGATTACGAGGTTACTAAAATGAGTATGACTATTATGGCGATGATGCTGATGATTATGATTACTATTTTAATTATAGGGATGGCTCCATATAGTTGGTTTATGAATGATAATTTTGGTAGACCGTGTTGTTAGACAGTTGTTATTTACTTTTATTTTATAAATTAGGTCATAAGAAGTCACCTGAAACTTTCTCTTGTTATTACATTGGTAGTCATTAAATTTTAATATCTAGCGAATATGAGGTGCTTGAGTTTTAGTATAAAGTTCCTTGAGACAGTTGTATTTGAATTGTGAATTTAACTCTATTTTCATTTAACAAAATAATTTAGGTATTGATCACTATGTATTTATTGGTGGATTGAGGATGGTTAAGACATCCCTGAATTATTGTATTAGAGTTATTACAAATGATTGATGAATGTTGAAGTATGTAGAAATGTAGTAAGTTGATTCTAGATGCTTGACGTGTCATTAGACTATAGAGATAAGTACTAGGTTGTAATTACCTAAGTTCTAGGGCATTACAGGTAGATTATGGCAATATGATATGCATGCTTAATATTCCAAAAAGAAGAATCTTAATATGTTGAAAAATGGAAGGAACAATGTATACATTATTGCTTATGAAAATAAGACTGTAAAATCATTAAAAGCAACCATGATCTGTTCTCCTTTTCATCACAAGTTGATACTATATTATAGCATAATCAGTAAATTTAACGATAGTAAATCTTACCTTTTTTTTTTCTCTCATAATATAGTTGAATCAAGTTCATCTTTTTTCCCACTCCAAATATACATTAAGATTGTTTTTATCATAGAAGGAATAAGTCTTCATCTTACTGCCCATCAAATACCGATTAACCCTATCACCTTACCTTGTATCATTTCTACCCTAATTGTTGTTGTAGGGCTTTCAAATGGATTGAATTATGCTTTTTAGTTGTTGAAGCCTTATTGCCAGAAGTCATCTTTATTATTTGTAAAAAATTTGTTACAACAAATCCTTACAACATTCCCTTATGTCTATGTATTTATTAACAAATCACTTAACTCTAATGTTTCGTAGCTTTAACTTTTGGTATTCTTTGTAATGTGCTACATGTTCTTGCCTTTTACCATTCTCGAACTGATAATCGCAACTTGTTGAAAGGATTAAATTGATGAAAAGGAACAAAAACATAATTATTTTTTTCTTGTGCTTTTGTATATATGAACTAAAAGGATAAGCAAAATAAGAGAAAACATTGTTTCTTTTTTTTTTTTTTGTTACAAAATAGAATAAAAAGATATGGATGAATTAAGAATAAACATGACTCACTAGATCTTAACACAAATTAAACAAAACTTGTTTGTAGTCTTTAGAGCTCTCATGGGTAACATGAAAACCTAAGAAGACTAAAATCAAGTAAAGCGAACCTTAACTTTGCAAGCACCATCTATTAAGAACAAATGTATAATTAAAGTAACTTGTTAACTTAAAACCGAATAACCTAAGTTACAGTTAGATTGAAAACCTTAACCCATTATGTATATGATAGTTAGGTACCTTACATAGGTGAATGAAAGCTATAACAAAAAAAATTTCTTGTAAAATCTAAGAAAGAAGGATAGATAATCAACTCATAATATCTTTAACTCAATCGAATTAATATTTCATTACATGCTTTGCCTCTATATAGGTACAACATTCTCGCTACTTTCCTAATATAATAAGCTTAGATTTGTAATCTATTCAATTAATTTTAAGAATTGAACTAAAGTGAACTGAACTGAACTGAACTAAACTAAACTAAACACAATTGAAGATTAACTCATCAAGTTAGCTTGATAGTTAAGATTAAGATCTTCATTTTCATAAGATCCCCCAAATACCAATTGAATTGATCAAAGTTTAAATGGAAACAACCTCTTGAGCACCGCAGGTGGCATGAAAACATAGGAGGTAGGAGAGAGAAACGATTATTAAATCCTTTTGTAATTTGAATCATAACTAACTTATAACACTTGTTCCCTCCAAATGTATCATACTAAGGTTAACCACTAAGCTACCGTCTCTTACTAACTTAAGAGCTAAGGTTAAAATAGTAAAAACCAAATAACTCTACTTAAATTATCTTAACTATAAGAATCACCTTGATTCCTTGATGAATTTAAAAGAATTAATGTTATTATTGGTAATAGATTGATTAAATAACCTTAACCAATTATTTAATGAATGGAGTTTTAAGCTAACATTCTATCCTCACTCTTAAATATTTTTTTAAATTTTTTCCTTAATTTGAAATATTTCAAAGAGTCATATGCTGCAAATATGATGTTTCCACCTAAGATGAACAATAATGATTCTATAGAATATTGATTCTATAGAATTTCACAAAATTATACCTATAAATGAGAAGACGGAGGAACATATGAGATTTTTTATTAGACACATGACTCTGCTAAGTTGATATATGCTTAATAGTGAAAGCTATGAAATGGAGATAACGTGATATTTATTTATCAAGTTAACATGTTGGATTTTTATTTCCTTTTAGAGACCTTTATTGATGAAAACGAGATGTAATGTTTCTTTAGGAATTGATATGTTTAGTTTTTTAATCTTTTCAACTTAGGACTTCACTTATCTTGCATTCATAGTGGAGTGGATCGAACCTTTTGCATGTTTGTGGGGTTAAAAGAGGAGATGAAAACCTCCTTAGACCCTATAGACTATTATAAATGGTAAACATTGGGATTATCAACCTTAATACAACTCTCAATCTTTTCTTCCCTTTCTTTTTGTGTCTTTTTCTCTTACAACCACCATATCCTTGCTATACGCTTTTTTTCTCAATCAACTTGTCTTTGTCTTTATCTTTATCTTGGGTTAGCAGAGGGATACCTAAAGGTTTAGAGATGGTCATTACATATTCATTGGGGAGGGCAACTTTATCCAAGGTACAATACACCATGTTTAAATGGATTTCTTACACAAGGGATAAAGACATTCTTCCCTTTTTGTTGACCCTCCATATACAAGTACAATGTTGTAATATTTTCTTCGAATCAACAAATGATAGGATATTAGTACATAAATCAAGTGGAACCTTGTTAATCTATAGATGTGGTAAATTTTCAAATTTATGTTCACACATCCTATAGTCTTTATAGGCATGTTATTGAAACTATGTCATCAAGTCTTCCTTTTGACGTTGCCCAATTTATCTTATGTTTGTAATGGTTACTCATTTTTGGGTCAAAAAGAATTTATCCAAGAACACATACCACATTGTTCCCTATAAGTCAATTGACCCAAGGGATAAATTGACATACTATGTATGAATCTTTTTAGTAAAAAATTAAAAGAAATCTATTTTAAAGTCATTGTTGGGCTCGTACATTATAAAAGTTTTAGTGAATTTAAGGAGATGCTCCTTAACATCCTCCCACTTTACATTGAATTTTCTACAACTTATAATTTATGTGGTCCTTAATATAGGACTTGTTTGCTATCTTTTATTAATAAAGGAGTATAAGACTCAAAACTTTGGCAAGAGCCACTACTTGTATTTTATTTAAGTACTTTTTTAGATCTTCCTTATTGATGTATGAGGACCTTATAAGTGGAGTGCATTCATATGCTTAAAAGATAGGTGCAATATTGAGTAATGTACTTATGCCTATAGCTAGTGCTTACAAGATGGAATGAGAAGAAGAAGAGCCTCTAAGATGAGCTCTTGCATTAGAACTCATTGATAGTTCGTGGACGTAGAGGTTCCTATATGCCATATTCTTATGTCTCTTCTTCCTCATCTACTTGTACCCAAGTAGCTTAGCCTTATGATTCAACATTTGGTATAATCATCTTACAGATTGGTAATATAGCATTCAGTTGTGCAACAATAACAATGGTTAGTATAGTGTCATTACGTTGTAAATTAGCAACAACAGATATAATTTTAGGTAATAATTGCATGAAAATGCTTAAAAATTAATTTAGAATTCAAGTATTCTCTTGCATGGTTTGCACCATAAATAAACCTTCAAAAGTGTTTGTTTATTCTAAAACTATTATGATATTGTCATCTTATACTAAAGGATGTTGATTGGTGATATCAAGATTTGTCTCCTACCCTTAAGAACTTCTCTTCTATCTAACGATTCTCTTTCCTATATATGTCAATGGATCAACTTCTTCATCTCTCTAGTGAGGTTGTTAAATAATGTATAAGGGTAATATTAGGCACATGTGTCTTACTCAAAATTACATTAACTTTAGAGAGGTTTTAGCCTGACTTATGACAAGTAGAGGGGTATCATTAGGGAGAGTGTGAGAGAAAGACATGCAACCTCAATAGTTTTTGTCGAGCCTAGTTTTTTCCTCTCGGTTTTATATAAATTTGTCTTCTTTAAACCAACTAGTATTAAACTCTTAACTATTTAATATTAACCATTGACTAGGGTTAAAAAAAAAATTGGTTCTTTTAACTTTGAAAACATTTTTGGAGTTGACACTCGACTAAAGTCGGGAAAAAGAGTTAAGTTATAATCAATTGAGTAAATCGATTATAACCTAACTACTAATTTTTCGATAAAACAGATTTTTGAAAACCAAAGATCTTGATTCGAAGGCTAATTTTTTAAACCCTAAATGGGTATAACTTTTAATCTTTTCGATTTTTAATTTTCCTTTCAATATACCTTTATAATGAGATCTATCTATATGCAACTTAATTTAACTCTAAAAAGGATAAAATGATCAATTATTTACATAAGATGGAAAAAGAAAAGAAATTTTCATGTTTGAAGTCGTCCCGTATGTATCGGTGTCTATATATCCGTTAATCAGGATCAAACTTCCGTAGTTCATTTCGAAAATATTAAGTGGATGAGTTGATTTTAATTTCGAACAAAGGTCGGGTTTACATTCTTTATCCGTTTTGAGTCTATTTAAGGAAATTTTCTAAGAGTCCTAATTAAGGTTTTATTTTTAAAAATTCTTAAATGCCTTAATTTTGAAACAATGGATTTATTTTATTTTTTATAAATTTCTAAGTGACAAAAAAATATGTTTATTTAATAATTTATTTATTTTTATAATTTATTTTATTTACTTTTTTTTATTTTTTCCTTATTTATTTTCTTATGATTAATTTATCCTTAAAATAGAAAAAAAATAAACTCGTTCTTCTTTTCTCTTTTTTTCTTTGTTTTCTTTTTTCTCTTTTTTCTTGTTACAAATTACAATGCAAAAATAAAACAATAAAGAAGATAAAATAAAACAGAAAATAAAATAAAAGGAACACAAATGGGCTGGACTGAATACTGCAATGGATTGGGCTTTGAAGCTAGGTGGTCTTGGGGCGGTCTTTGGGTTAGATCTGGACTTCCAAGTCGAGTCACACAAAGAAGGAACAAAGGGTGGCTCTAACATGCTAAAGGTGGAATTGAACACCAATTGGTCAAGGAAAGTGGAGTTTCATGTGTTTTGGATTAGGACTTAGGGGTAGTTGGGTGTAAGGGCTGTATCGTAGCCAATAGTGGTCATTTTAAAGGTAGTCAATGTTTGGACGGTAAGTAGTTATTGTGGATTGTCTGTAGGGTTCAGATCGAAGTCGCTGTAGCTGCAGTTTGTGTGTGATAATTTCGTGTGAATTTGTGTGTGTATGGATTGAAGGCATATTATGCTGTGACAATACGATATCCATATAAGTTCAGCAATGGCGAAGGAGAAGCTATTGTGGTGGTTGCTGTCATTAGTGGTTTCTTAGTCAGTGTAGTGCGACGACAGGTGTTTGGGTCTTGCCTGAGTGTGTCTATTGAACATGAATTACTGTATGGATTAATGATGGGTTTGAAGTGTAGAGCTACTGCTTGGGTGTTACTACGGTTGGTGAGTAGTGTATTGGTCGTATGCATGTTCGGTTGCTGGTCGCGCGAAGTGAGGATAGGTCTTCATATGCTGTAATGTTGTGTTGGTGTATAGATCGTGATTTCTATGTGTGAGAGAGATGAATCACTTGATGGACAGTGGCGTTGGGGCTTGGTGTATGATGGACTGTGATTGGCTATTAGAGTCTCTTATGTATAATTGTGTAAGTGTATTTATGTGTGAAAGGACTATACAAGTAATGAGGGTGTAAACATAGGACAGCGATGATCGTGTGCTGTTATTTTGTGTTTTAGATGTCGCAGGAATGGGCTTTAATTCTATTGGTGGAGTTATAGATGTGCAAGAGAGAGAAACAGATGGTAGTATGTGTCTATCTATGGTTCTTAATGTGCTATGTGTAAGTTTTTCTTTTGTTTTTTGAACGAGAAAGGGAGGGAGAGAAAAAGAAAGAGGAGAAGGAGAAAAGAAAATGTGTTGTTAAGGCCAATCATAAAGTGCTATGTGTCACAACCAGACACGTGACCCAATGATACCTTCACATGTGGCAACACATGGAGTGTGGAAAAAAACAAAAGTAAAAGGCATTTTTTACCTTTGATGAGAGTTAAACCCCAAATCTTAAGCTTAATGCAAATCCAAACCTAAATACTTATCCATTAAGTCGTTCACTTGTGTTTTATCTATATGTACAATTAAATTGTACATGTGGACTAAGGCAGCTTGGACTAGATTCAAATTTAAGCTTAAAGTCAATGGTTTTTTCCTTTTTTTTATTTAAATTAAAAAATTCTATTCTATTAAACTATCTAAAAAAAATTATTATTTTCTAAATTCTTTAAATCCTCTATTTTTTTTTTGTATTTTTCTAAATTTTATATTTTTGTGATTTTTTTGTAAATTTATTATTTGGCTTTTCTTACATTTTCTATGTTTTGTGTTTTTTTCTAAATTTTTTGGGTTTTCTTCTTTTTTTGCATTTTTTTTAATTTAGAATCCTTTAACCTATTCTAAAAAAATTTTGAAAGATAAAAGGAAGGAGCAAAAATAAGGTATCTACAACTTTTTGACACATGAAGTTGCTTTAAGCTCGAACTTCATTATTCTTAAGCAAGAGATGGATGCTCTTCATTTGAGTAGTTAATCTTTTAGACTAGAACTTCGGCAATACAATGATGAGATCTAAAGCTAGCTAAGTCATATAAGGAAGCATTTGTAAATAGATTTTGCTTGAATACTGAGTGACTCTAAAGATTATAGGACGAAATGAGCATTTCATGACATTTGTTGGATCATTTTAGTGATCAATGAACGAGTACATTTATTTAAATTTAAATATCATCATCAAAATTTAATTAAAAAAATATGTAAATTTAAATGGATATTTATTTGAAATATCTATGTTTATTGTAGTTTCTTTTAGGCCAACTATTTATTCCAGATTTGAAATATTGAATATGAGCATTTTAACCAACTTATGCTCATAACATCTTATAATCCAATTGGTATGAAAAGTATTCTTCCATAGGGATAGAATATATTCAAACATTTCTCCTTATTATCTTGTAAAATAAATAGTTTGATCAAAAAGGAAAAAAAGTAAAAAGATCGAATCTCTATTATAGTAGAACTCTGTTATTGATTAGAAAGTTAAATTCTTATTATGATAAAATATTCTTCTTCTAAATTAAAGCTACCATCATGTCTAACATCTTGATGTCTACTCTTGCCTCTTAGTTAGTTGTTTAAAAAAGAGTTATTGTAAAACTACTTGACACTAATTGTAATGGAGTAATTTAAAGAAAACTTATAGAACTTGATCAGTTGTTACTAAAGAAAGTCAAACAAGAAGAGTCAAAAGAGAGAATTGTAGAAGAATCATTTATTAATTTGTATTACGGGGAGAGTCTTCAATTTGACTTTATAAAAGACCTAACTCGGAATAAGCTAGATCTAGTTGTTGGACACTAATTGATTTAGTCAGAAAATCTTTGGGTTGTAAACATGAAGGAATATAAAAGATGGTGAGAAATCTGAATGCTTTGTTGTCATGTGTAAAATTGACATCGATCTCTATGTGTTTCGTATAACTATGAAAACATGAGTTTTTAATAATGAGCTTCACTGATTTGCTATTAGAGAAAAAAGTATCAAGAAGGCTAAATAGGATTTGCAAATCCTTGAGAATAAAAGAAGTCAAATGCACCTTCTTTGTAGCAGATGTAATACACCTATTGGTTTTCCATAAAATGAGAAAAGAACCAAGAATAATACAAAACCTAGTTAAAGATTTCTTATTAATCTTATGTGCTCCCTAGTCTGCATCCGTATAACTACACAAACCAAGACAAGAATCGTAAGAATAGAACAAACCTTTATTAATGGTGCCTTTAAGATACTTTAGCACATGAAAAGCTTCAATCGGATGTAGTTTCCTTGGTTGAGTGAAAAATTAGCTCAATTGTTGCATAAATGACCAGCATGGACGAATCAATGTAAGATATAACAAATGTCCTATTATTCTTCGAAACAAAGATGGGCTTGATAAGATTTCACTTGAATGTGAATTAAGATGACCATTAGAGGGAAAGGATATGCTAGTTGGTTTTACACCCTTAAAACCTACATTTTGTAAAATATTAAGAGCAGAATTCCTTTGATTTAACATAAAACCAACTACAGTTCTATACACTTCAATCCTTAGGAGAAAATTCATATCCCTTAAATCTTTATTTTGAATGCTTTGTTAAGTGATTGCTTGATTGCTGTAATATCCCATAAATTATCGTCGACAATGAGTACATCATCTATATGTATAAGCCCAAAGAAAACCATTCTAAATGGATTTAGTAAATAATGAATAATCATTCTTTGATTCACTATAGGCCAAATAAACCAAATGTTTGGTGAATTATTTGTTCCATTATCGAGACACTTGTTTGAAGTCATATAAAGATTTAAGGAACTTATAAACTTGACTTGGTGTGGTGGATATATATCCTTATACTAGAATTATGTAAATCTCTCCGTCAATATAACCATGCAAAAGAACATTGTTAACATTAAGTTGATGAACATGCCAACTTTTAATCGAAGTAACAATAAGAAGAATACTTACTATAGTTAACTTTGCTATTGGTGAAAATGTGTGGGTATAATCTAACCCTTGAACTTGATTATATCCTTTTGTAGACAGTTGTACTCTATATCCCTCAATAGAACTATTTGTTTCGTTTAACTTTGTACACTCGTTCACATCTAGTTACCCTTTTTCCTGAAGGTAAAGTTGTTAAAGTCTCAAGTGTGATTTTAATCTGGAGCAAGGGACTCCTTTTGCATTGCTTCAATCTACTTAGGATTTTTCTTTAACCTCATGATACCTATGAGGTTCATGAACTGTACAAACATTGGCCAAAGCTGCAATATACTCCTAAGGATATGAAATGAATGAATTCGAGGTAAATAATGGGTATAATGAGGTAGTGTATGAGGATAACTCTATTGAATTGCAATTATGAACACAATGCAAGAAATCTTGTAACCAAATTGGTGGTTTTCTTACTCTAATTGAAATGTGTGTATTGATAGAAGATAACTTAACATAAGTTTAAAGAAGATTGATAAAAGGTTGTTAAACAATACAATGTTTTATAGCGAGTATTATGGAAATCGGAAGAAATAATGATAGGATAGTGTTCGTTAGTATCATGTATGATGAGGGAAACAAAGTATGATATGGAACAAATGATGATGAAGCATCAGAAACAAATGATGATGACTTCAAAGGAAATATTTCTTGAAAGAAACCAACATCGCTAATAACAAAAATTTGATGAATGTCAAGATTATAAAACTTGTACCTTTTTGCCCATATAGATTTCTTAAGAATACACATCGTCTACTTCTTAGATCAAACTTATCCCCACTACTGTGAAAGGTAGATGCATAATACAAAAACCAATGACTTCTAATTGATTCTTAATTCTTGATATGATGTTGGTTTATGAAATAACAATTGATGGGGTGATTTCTAATGAAATGTTCATAAAGGCATTCTATTTATAAAGTATAATGGGTATATTATATGGGCCCTATATATACATATGTAACAATTCAAAAAGATATGAAGAACATGAGGAACTCGAATGGAACAACAATATATGAAAGTTGGATAGCATAAAAATATCCCAAACTAATTTGAAATAATCAACCAAATGTAATAGAGATGAAAATGAAATGTGCCTGTAGAGGGCTAAAATTTATTATATTATTTATTTGAGTTTAACGCCTTAGGCTAGGTGGTAGAGCCTAAGGAGTCCGATCTATATTAAGATGATTCAAGAAGAATTAGCTTAATAGGCTTGAAACAGGGATTGTTGGACTAGTCTGTCTACCTCCAACCTTTCTTAGGCAGGCTCATGTACTTATAGGGAAGGCTATTAGCCTTAAGTCCATTAGTTAGCTCATTCATGATAACCATGAACTGAGTAAGCTTCATCTTTTCTGTTGATCATTGAGATGATCCAATGGGATGCTATCACGTTCAAGAACTTATAAATACTCGGTCATTTCTCCTCATTTGCAACTTTTGGAGAGATTTGAAAAACAATGTTCCACTATAAGATTACTTGTTTTTCCTCCCTACCATTCTCTCTCTAATAAGCCCATTAAGCAATATTTTTATGTCACTATCGTGAGGCTATATGTAACCTAATACTTGTGTGATTAGCACATGACCGTTCTAATTAGAACCTTAGCATCTATAATGCCTAAGCTTTTATCAAGAACGACTAAAGGCAACCTATGACTAGCTAACTCAACATTTTTACAAGAATTATATACATCACAATGAGGCTAACAAAAGTATTACTAAAGTATTCAATAGTTAAATTAGACTTCAAAAGATAGAATCCTAAAACACTATCAACATGTGCAATTATTTGCTTAGAACTTTAGTCTTGAAACAAATAGGGCTTTAGATAAAGAATACCAATCAAATGATGTTAGTCTACCAGTTGATTGATAGACAAAAGATTAAACTGAAAATTGGGCACAAAAAGGACATTCTTAATCGTAATTTGATCATGAATTTGTACATTATCAACGATGTTAACCAATTTACCATTAGGTAATTTTATTTTGACGAAGTCTTTTAGTGTTTGATCATCATACAATAGGTAAGGATAAGGAGTAATCTGATCAATTGCTCCTACATCTACAATCTAGTTACTTGAATCGTCATCAAAATATGAGACTAAAGAATGGATGTTATTTGCAAAGTTCAACACTTTTATCTGAGCTTCTCTTGAATTTGAGTATCTTTCAAAGCCATGATCACTTCTTGACATATGGCAATAGTATATTCGTTAACATGACAATCAATTGGATTTTCCATGTTGCTACAACTGGTCTCAACTTAAGCAGTCATACAAATACTACTTCAATTTCCCTTCAATCCTCTAAACAATTCAAAAAATCCCACTAATTCTAAACATCTATCAATACCATGACCTTGTTTCTTACATTGACTACAAAACAGTTTTGTACAAGATATTCTTACTTTCTTTACCCTTTTATTGGCAAATGATTGCTTCTATGCATTCTTAGCCAAGCAAGATGTACCAATTTCATTAGATTCTCCCATTTCTCAACAATTCACTAATTCATTTTTGCTTCTCGACTTGACAAATCATATAATGAGCTTTACTAATAGTACGCAATGGATTCATTAAGTGGTTTAGATTTCAAAAATACTCAAACATCATTAGACTCATAAGAAACTACATAAGCTTGTTTTTGTTCTCAATGTCTTGTAGTTTCGACTTCAAATTACATCTAAATCTTTCATATGCACTATAGGTACAATTTGGATACTTAGATAAACTTCTCATTTCATCTCATAATTTCTTAAGTTTGTTAAAGTAATTAGTAACACCAAAATTCCCTTACTTCATGTTAGAGAACTCGTATTATAATTGATAAACTAAAGGACCATTCATGATTCCAAATCTTTCACTCTCATCATCCCATAGCAAATTTGGCATACATAAACACCTTTAAAATATCTTTTGTCATAGAATTAAGCAACCAATAGCATATCATGTAATTATTTCTAATTCATTTGTATGATTCAATTTCATCATCTTCTGTTTTCAAATAAATACCATCAATATAACCTAGTTTTGCTTTAGCTTCTGATGTCAACCTAATTGAATGACTCCATCCATGGAAATTCATTCCATTAAAAACTAGATTTATGATCAACACACCGGGATGATTAGATCCAGAATCATAGTAAGGATCATTACATGTGTTGTCAACCAAGTCAAAGTTACAAGAGACATGACTACTAGTTGAATAAAACAAACGAAAACCTGTAAACAACCAAATCAAAGAATAAAACTTAGATCTATATACTTTGATTTGATACCACGTAAAACTACTTGGCACTAATTGCAATGAAATAATTCAAAAAATTGTTTCTAGAGAAAGTAAAATAAATAAATGAATAAAGTCGAGAAAGAGAATTGTAGAAGAAGCAATTGTTAATTTATCACGTCAATTACGCTAGTTATGTACAGTGCTTTATTTGCCCTATAGTAACACACGTAAAATACAAAAGAATTACAACGACAAGTGTGAAATAAATATACTTATACATGTGTCTTTCTGTCAACAGTTAGATCGAGCAGTTAATATGTAATGTGCATGTCGGCCCATGTTGGATAAAATGAAATTGACTCCACTATTTAAATTTAGTCAAAAAACAAAAGATTAATATCAAAGTAATTTTCACTTCAAAATATCATTTCTCCATCGTGTGTATTTATGGCCTTCATACATGTGAATTCCAAGATACACATCAACCAATCATATATATATATATATATATATATATATATATATATATATATATATATCGGGCTAGTTCAACTTAGAATCAACCCTGAATCATCAATTCAAGAGTTGATGGCTAGTTGAAATAGGCTTGGCCCTTAAGGCTAGCCAGAATCGATTCACGTGAACCAGAGGTTCGAGGGTTAATTCAAAGGCCTCTGAATCGTGCTTTTTTTATTTTCTTAATTTTTTTTCAAATTTAATTTTTCGCATTTCTATAAATTACTATAATAATTTATCGCTTACTGGTGTATTTGCTTTTTCCCCCCAAATAATTCTAATATTTTATGTAAACATGTAATAATGCATAAATGATTCACTTTTATTTTCGGTTGTTCAATTTTTTTTTTTTTTGTTCCAAAATACTTTATTTGAATTGCATAAGTGCAGTAATGTTTGTTTTTTTTTTTTTTTAAATAAAATTCGGACGGACCGAAACCGATGGTTGAACCGTCAATTTAACTAGCGGGTCAACTCACCGGTTCAGGGCCCCGTCGAGTTGGTAGTCTTTTAAGGCTAAACTGTCAAGGCCCTTAAGGTTTGGTGGGTCGTCAGCTGGTTTAAGCTCGTCACCATCCAGGTTGGACCGATGTGAAGGACCATCAAGCCAGTTCACTATTTAGAACCGGACCTTACACATGTCTATATGTGTATATATATATGGATGTGTATATTATATATATTTATTGGTCTTTTTTAAAAAAAAAAAAGTAGACGAAAAAGAAACCCTATCTACGAGGAAGCTACATTGTTTCTTTCTGTATCTTCTTCGTCTCCCCCACATGCTCTCATTTTTCTTCTATATAGATATCACTTAGCCATTTCTTAGTCCATATGATCCTAAGATTTGTATATCACCTTACATAATTTCTGCCTTTTTCATCGATCTAAACGAGTTTCACGCGGGATCTAGTAGGTTATTGCTCATCCCATCTACAAAATCTAATCGTATATGAGACTAGGTGTGTGAACACACTCGACTAAGAGCTGCACAATTTGACCATCCTGAAATAGAGATACAAGCAATAATCCAAGGTAAGATATATCAACAAAGTGTGATAAGGACATGGATAAAGGCCTCTTTTCAAGCGATGTACCTTTAAAAGAGGAGGAGAGGAGAACCGATCGTGTTTCATCAGCCACAGACAATCCGACTCGTCAAGTTAATCATCAATACGATCAAGCATCCAACTCCGTCCATGCGATTTCATGGATTTCTCATGATTCTTCCACCATCAACTGTGGTTTCGGTCATGACCAGCAAGCAAGGTTTCTGGAGCGATCAACCATGAGGTCGATGAACTCAAAGCGGGGCAAACATGAATCTAAACCGAGTAAGCGTTTATTCAAGTACATGTTGTGGTGCAAAACACTATAAAATAGCCTCCTGCTCTATATATATCTGCCTAGCTTAAGAGTCGCCATTATCCTTATGGATCTTGCTAAAGATATTGAGAAAGGATTTTTACTAAAAAAAGGTTTGTCTATATTAATCGATGGTGACCTTATCTCTTTATGCTTTTGAGTGAATCTTGCAAGTATGTCAACAAGGGCTGCTCTCTCTTTCGTTCGCCACTCGGTGGGGTTTGGAGTCCGAAAAAAGTGCATAACTTAACACTTTAATCGGCTATCAAACCCTACCGTCGACCGGTATGGAGCCAAGTCAGTTGATATAGCCTGCCTAGTTGGGACCACATCCCTCAATATCAACAAATTGTAAATCAGTAGCTTTTTTTTTTTTTAACCCAACACCATGGTGCCTCACAAAATAGAGTCCAACCAGTGCTATCTTGTCTACTTTTTTATATCTCATGTTGTTCAATTTGATTCTTAAACAAAATGTCTTTGAACAATGTGCTCCGTTGGTAGGTTTATTAGTCACTTACGATATTCAATCGATTCAAGATTTGACGATATCTTTTATGTCTCTTTCTTTGTTAAAACAATTGGGCACATATTTCATACAAGCTTTTTGCGGCATGATTATTTTGTGTACGCACAAACCTGCAAATTTTTATAAATGAAAAAGTTATTGGGTATTTTAATAGGGTACTTATTAAGATGCCAAATAAAAAATTATATGTAAAATGTGTTATCAATATAATAAAACGCGAAGAGTTTCTGTATTTTAAGTTCTTGATAAGTATCTAGAGAGTCTCGATTAATGGAAATCATGTAGTGTAATTAGCTGCCCACTTACTATTTTTTATAACTCAACTATTGATATTATTCTTATTATTTGGTGCTTTCTTATAATGTTGTTCAAGAATAATTTAAGCTTTCTAGAATGTGTGAAAATGAGACCGTTTAAAGTATATGTTTTGTTTGCTCCTGTAAAAGGTACTATACTTGAAGATTTCTAGTTCATTGCCCTTTTTCCTTTGATTAATTTGTCATTTTCTTCTATCTTAGCAGCTCATTTATGAGGATTTGGAATCAACATATTAATGGATGGACTTACTAATTGTTTTTAAATGCTTTAAATGTGCTAGAAAAATTTAGAGTTCAATATGTGTCCTAGTATAAAAAGTGTCATGGGATGGGAGAGATAATGGTTTATAAGACAAGATAACAATGACCTCACCAGTTAAAAAATTTTAGGCCAAATGATTGAAAGGGTAAATTAGTCACCTCTTATTTTTACGATTCACTATTATTCAGTTGGATTACTTTATAGTTTTATATATAATTTCTTCATCCACATTTTCTTTTCTTCCCCCAAAACAAGGGTTTCTGACTAGCAAGATCTACTACCCATTACTACAAATATGAACAACAAGGTTTTGGATTCAATATTGATTAGCATGATTAATTTAACTTAAATGATCCTAGCGTCCTTAGTAGATGTGACTCCAGCCATTTTCTTCTTGCTCTACATATACTACTTGCATCTTTAAAACATAAACCTCTTTAATAGCCATCGATTCGTATGGTGATCTAATGTCATGTTTGGTATGTAAGAATTGATCGCAATTCCATGTTTCATTCTCTTTTTCCGAATTTGAAAATGTGTTCAAAAGCTGGAATCACAGTTTTATGGAATCGACGGTTCTAACTTCAATGAGAAGTTCAATTCCATCCTTTAAGAAGGCAGAATTATGATTCTATTTTCTCTCATTAATCATGATTTATTTAAATTACTTATTTAACTTTTAAGCTAACCATGACATACAATAATTAAAGGTGTTTTTGACAAATATCATTATATATACATTCCATTCACTAAACGTTTCCAAATATAGGAATCGATTTATGATTCAACTCATTGTTTTATTCTATTCTATTTCGTTCTATTCTAATTTATTTCATTTTAGATCATTTCCTCGTACTAAACGTGAAACAAGTGTATGTTAGAGACTTTATGGTTGTGCATATACATAATTGAGTACAATGATTGTACTAATGACCTCCAAAGATACCATATAAAAAACAAAAAGGGAAAAACTGTGAAACATATTATAGCAAAGGATGCATTATTTTATGTATTTAGAGTTGGTAAATAACACCTAAGCCATTGATAAATTTTCTTATTTTTTCTAAGCAAATGTATCTTTCCATTTTTGTTCTTGGATGTACCAATAATGACTTTACATCGGTTAGGCAGATTTTATCATTTCCTCCCATATTTCTAGAAAAATGTCGGAATTGTAAAGTATTCAAATTAATCTTTGAGTGTAATGCTTTGCAAATAATACAAACTAAATACCATGACTATGATGCACCAAAAACATTCTTTCATTCTTTAACACATTTGGGTTGAAATGGACATTGAACGTGGACATTTCAGTAATTCTATATGTAGTCAATAAAGACGGATTCTAGTGCTATTATTTATTGATATTTTAGACACAAAACATCAAATACGCATGTTAATTTTGCCGCATTTCCTTCTTGTCAAATATGAGAGGTTGTTTACAATAAAATTTTCAGTGGTAGTATTGTTTCCCTCGACATTGGAAGTCTCGCTGATTGATCAAGTACCATGTTGAATATCCATTGTGTAACTGTGGGAACTTTATCGATCTTCAAATATGTCATTGGTTCCCTGTCTATCATTTCATTTTTATCCGTATCTCAGATGTATTTTCTATTATCAATAAATCTGACTTATTCTTATTTAACAAGGCTTAATATAGAAAAAGATGAAAAAAAAGACACGGAAGCCGAAAGGTAAAGGCCACTAAGCTGGTCGATTGTTTATATGATGGCCCTAAAAGTAATGTTAATGATATGCAAATTAACATTGGTGTCCTTTTTTAATGTCTCTTCCTTTTATTGTCATAAGACATCACTTTCATTTGTAATTTTGATATGTATTTGAAGGCTTACCTGCACCATTGATAATATTACTGTCATCTAACTGCAACATATTTATTAATTAACTTATACAAGATTTTCTCCTGATTTAAGGTTTATTCAAAAACCTAATCATTGATTGAATATTACTTGAGAAAGTATCATGTAAATTGCTTTCTTCATCAAGGGGTTTTTTTTTCCTCGTTTGAAAGAAAAATTTTCTTCCAATCTTTTGGATATTTGATTTAATTAAATTTTTAAAATTATCAAAAGTTATCAAAGCAATCTTGAGAGGTTATATATATATATGGGTCGTTATTAATAGTAAGTGATAATAAAAGGTGACAAAAGGACTGGATACTTATCCAATAACTAGCAATCACTGAAAATGCTATTGGATTTGAATTACTTCCCTATGAAAATGATATTGGATTTAAATTACTTCCCTATTTTCTGTATATTGAGATTTTTCGTGATGTTTATTCACTATCACAAGTTATCTATACTTATCTTATCCCTTACCATTGCTTTTCACTAGAAGTCATTAATAGCTATAGTCTCTTGAGATTAATTCGATAATAATATATAATTTTAAAATATTTATTAAATTAAATGTGGATGATTATATATAGCATGTGAAAAAATAAATACCCACGGTACTATACCGTTGATTTTGTTATTCTCAATACATATGGTAACACTTCTTTTATGTCTTATATGATGTGAAGGGAATAATATTAATGCTGATATTCAAAAGAAGAGGCATTACAGAGGTGTAAGACAAAGACCATGGGGCAAGTGGGCAGCCGAAATCCGTGACCCTAAGAAAGCTGCTCGTGTCTGGCTCGGCACTTTCGACAACGCCGAGGCCGCAGCACTCGCCTACGATGCCGCCGCCTTGAACTTCAAGGGCTGCAAAGCCAAACTCAACTTCCCTGAACTCGTTGATGAAATCACCCCACCGCCAAACAATAAACATGAACACGACAATGAGAAATCTCCTCCTAATAATAATGTTATCATTCCTTCATCAGGATACACAACGCAAGAAGCATTACACGTGTCAACAGCCCAGGTATGTGATACCGGTTATAGTAATTCACCTTGTTACGCGACGTGGTATCCTAACTATAGTAACAATGATGTACACCATTGGTTTTCGTCATCATCAACATCAACGCCAACCACGTCGTGGGATCCGTTGTTAGCACCACAACCAACTGATCATGAGGACGTTCGGAATGCATGCAACACTGAATTGGGAAACCATCTACAACCGCATTTTTCTGAAAAAGGATGCGAGTTCAGTGGAGTCGATGATAATAACTAGCTCTAGCTAGCTGTGCCAATAGCCTAATAAGAGAAGAATATAAGTAAGAGTAAGATATATACATATCGTACAAGACAATACTAGATTCTGTATGGGAATGTAAGATAATTAATCTCTGTCTCGAGTGTCAATAAGTTTTGTTAGTTCTTAGAAATGGTGATATATTTTTAGTTGGAATTCCTGTTTATGTTGTTGTCCCAACTCCCAAGCATATTTCGTCAAGAACGAGGTGAATTTCTGAAAACATAATATATGTTGGCAAGTGGAGTTGGATGTTGGTGTAGGCTTGTTTTGGTCCTTGTTTTTTTATTAATTTCATGATATAGCACCTTTACCAATTTGATCACCGCTTCGAACTTGTAACGGATGTAATATCCATTTTGTTGGATGACATATGTGTGCTGAGTATCAAAATCCACTAAACCATGGAATCTATACGATTCTGCATATCAGTTAGGATCTATAGAGAACTTTATTCTGTATTAAAATCTGTAACTTATTATCATAGTAGAATATTATTGAAAGTTACATACCATTCCAATAGATGTATGACATATAATGTTTATTGAATCTTTTCTTTAAGATCTAGCTTTAAAAGTTTATATTAATCTTATCTGTATCATATCTCTTAAGATTATGAGATGTATTTTGTTAGAAAACTAGTGTATGGAAAGTCTTAAAAACTGTGAGTAAAGGTAATCAAATCTTAAAACATGTTGATTGCAACAATCATTAGTTTAACCCAAAAGGGGGCCAAAAAAAAATATCAAGTTTTCAATTTCAAAATATCGTGCATTTAAATTCCAAATAGTCAATGGATGGATGTAACACATGTTTATTGATCTTTTTATAAAAAAATTTACTTAAATATAAATCACATAAAATTAATTATATAAATACCGATACTAAATTGCATTTGAAAAATGCAATTTTGAAATTAAAAAGATATTAGATCTCTAAAGTGCAACTTTGTAAATCATATATGTTGATATGTCATATCTTGAAACTTACTTTCTTTCATAGAAATCACATGTTACCAATGCGACTTAACTACACACCACCAAACAATGAATATTGCATTTCCTAAATGTGACTTATATGATGCGATTTACATGTAAAATCGAGAATCATATTTTTGGCATGTGATTTAGTAATGATAATTGTATAATTATTTTTATGTAATTGATATTTTGTGTAATTTTTATCTAATTGAGTTGGTAAACATACAAAAACCTCGTGAATGGATATGTGGCACTAACGCAACATGTTTTGATATTAAAATTTTTCTCAATAAATAAAATAAAAGTTTAAAAAAGATAAATTATAAAGACACTCTGTTTACTTCTTGTTCGCTTCTTCCATCTATAAAGTTGAATTAGATCCCAAACTTCTAATGGTGATTTTAAAGTTTTACGTGACCATTCTTGATTTCATGCGACTTTTATCATTTTATCCATGGACAAACGGTAAAGAAGATCTAAAAGTATAATTTTGTAAAGATTTAATGACTTACATGCTCCATTCCAAAAAGAGATGGGATAAATGGCGTTTACGGGGTATTTACAGTTTACCCAATTAAAAAGAGAAGTCAGCTATACCCTAAATGATGGTATTCTCAATCTCTACGTACTCATGCGATTATGAACAGTTTGGTGCATGTTTGGTGACTATGGTGTTTCCAATGGATGTAAATCATCTCCATTTATCTTTTTCTAAATTTATAAATCAATATTGAAATTATTAAGATTTTAAAATATATTGTAATGTTATGACGCCGTCATCTTATAAATATTGACCTCTAATTATATACGATAACATCATTAAGGTTAAATTGAAGAAAATTAAAAAAATTTATTTCCATCGCGACTTATCCCATAACATTGGTCCGGCAATCCACCAATGCATGATCATATAGGAAGACCCACAATCATGCTTGGACTTAGAGATGAATCCATTGAATTTTTTTATATATGTGATATGGAGAACTTTAATGGCATGTTTGTTTTGTAGAATGGAGCAAGGATAAGAAAAGAATTGCGATTCTTAAGAAATGATATAAAGAAATAATAGTTGTCTCTTATAATTTTTTTGAAGTTTGAATAAATATGGAAATATATAAAAAAATCAAAGAATTGCTATTCTCTTAATCATAAAATTATAATTCCTTATTTCATTCCAATAACGATATTGTAAACTAGCTTTTCTACTAACCAAGTCTAAAAATAGGGTTGTGTAGAGGAAGAATAATTATTCAATTTTACTCTTTTAAAAGACAAATAAACTTTTAATAACAAGAGTTCTAGCTAGTGGTGAATAGGTATAAAGTAAATAGAGTATGAAATTTTATCCATACTCTACCCTATAAGTACATGTTCCAAGTTTTTATACCTATAATTGACATTGTGATACCTTAGAATCATCTTATACTTTATATCTTATACCCTATAAATTCTACAAGGTACCTTGTGGAACTTATACTTTTTTTTTTCCTTTATCTTCTTTTAAAACCTCTTGTTGGTGCATAATTATATCAAATAATAACTATATTATTGTTGAACCATATGTAATATTTTATATAAATTGTTATGTATTTTAAAGGATAGGTAAAATAGAGAATATTTCTATAGTGGAAAATATTCAAACCTTTAGTTGTGTCGTATCGAATGTTTTTTTGTTTTTTATTTTTTATTTTCAAATCACAAAATAAAATTTTTGTCAAATCATAAGAATGTTATATGTAGAATATAAAAATCATGAGTAAGTAATTTCGATATGATAAATTAAATAATAAATTAAAAACTAAGATATTGTTAAAATTTTACTAGACTAGAATTAGGAAAAAAAAAAAGGATGGGAAAAAAAAGAAAGAAAAAGAGATGGTAAAAGAAGAGAAACGTTTTTGCTAGAAGAGGAGGAGGAGGAAGAGAAGCAAACTAGATAATAAATATAAGGAGTGCATAGTGGTTTACTATAAAGTTGGGTTTTTGTTGTTATTTTATTTATGACTAAAAAAAAACAAGTATTAGTTCTTTTATTTATTAACATTATTTAATTATTAATATAAGGTAAGTAAAAATATCATAAAACATGTACCTTTTAAGTTTTAAAGAACAAGTTTCCGAGTAAAATATGGTACCCTATAACCATACTCATGCCCTACCCTATAGGAGTAGGTTTCGAAAAATTATTATCCAGAATCTACTCTACAAACTTTATTACCCACTCAGTAAAACAAGATCCGAGTGAATATTTCGTATAATAGAATTACCCAATCACCTCTAATTCTAGCTAATGATACGGACATACCTTCCTCATTGCCTTCTCTATACGGTTTATAGAACTAGTTGTTTAAAAGCAGACCCCGCTTGATGCGTCCTCCATATCGATTCATTATGGATATCTTAACTAGGAAATGGAGTTATTTTGATTGTTAGTTTCTCTTTTTTATTATTAGAATTACTTAGCTACCTTCTATTTATTTCTTTCCATATAAACATTAAGAATAACCGAATGAAGGTTCTCTCTCTCTCGAGAGTTGATAAAATGTTAGGAACCAAAATTGTTAGTTTTATTAGACATTAGAGATGGTTAATTAGGGATGAAACTTCATTTATACTTACCCATTATCAAGATGAGTTGAAACAGATGATACATGGATACCTAAGTGGATAAGTTTCTAGAGTTAGGATAGATGGTTTGAATTACTAATCCATTAGACATATCTTTCTTTTAATAAACAGGCTATTCCAATCATCTACTATATTAGCTTTTCGTTGTATATGGGTAAAATTATAATAACTATATATTTGTTATCCTAAATTTCATATTTTGAACTCATCCCAATTAATCAAATGCAGACGCTTACTTTGATCAAATAAACTTTCATAAAATAATTTGACACGGTTAATATTTATCCTATAGATAGATAGAGATAGAGAATTGGATGTATAAACAAGGATTCAACCAATTCGATAAAATAAATATCATTTTTTCCAAGAAGTTCTTGTTGCTTACGAACTTCATCAAGGATAATTTAATTTCTTTTTGTTTCAACACCATTGCTTTTTCGTAAGCTAGAAAATGCAAAGAATCTTTCTTTAAAATTTTCCGAAATCTGTTGACGTCAACACCACCCTTCATGTTAATATCAAAGATATACAGTCGCAACACTTTGTCTTTCCATCAATCAGAGAGTTGCGGCTTTGGCAACATTCACCTTCTAACGTTGCGGCCGGCGACCGGCAGTTGACTTTTGTTTGTTTTCGATTTATTTCGCATGTTCTTTTTCAGCCTTTTCTGCAAGTTGATATGCTTCAATCGATTCTTTATTGTCAACGCTTCGGCAATAAAAACAAGAAAAATATAAATGGTTCCCGTCCCGTAGATAAAACAACGTCGCATATTTCTCTATACTTACTTTTCCGTAAATCGTATGATCAATATTAAAAGGAATAAAAATGTCCATATCAAATAATCAACAAGTAACGTGACCCAAATAAAAAACTCACCCAGCTACACCGACATAATTCAAACAAACCGGTGGGAGGTCAGTGTCTGTAATGCCAAACCTGTATGTTTCCATTATTGTTGACTTGTAGCGTGCTACAAGTCAGGCACCGTCTGAAACTACAAACTAGTGGTGAAATTAAAAAGACATGAAGTCATCTTCTGAAATATAAAGTCAAGAATGAAAGCTTTTAATTTTCTTCAATACGACGGTACGGTTATATTCATAACATCATCTTGAATAATGAATATTTCAGAAATATCGGTCTTGATATAGTAAAAGGACATAACACAACTAATTATTAATAATCAAGATCAGCCGATATCAACGATCAAAGTCAAAATATCATGCTAAGGGTTTTCTAAATTGATTTATTTTCAAAATCTTTCCACTTAGTGCAAAGTTTGGGAAAACATCAAAGCCCATGTTATATAGTCACGAGATATAAAATACGTTCAATACATAAAACCTATTTGAATCCTTTACTCTCTCTATATAAAAGTATATACAAGCTAATTCTCGAATGGAGAGAAATTCACAAGAATATAGGACCTATTTTCTTTTTCTGCTGATCTGATTTCACGTTGAGTTGGGGCTGTGTGGAAAAAATCGACGGAGAAGATGCTGCTACAAAAGAATGAGCCGAACAGACACAACCTCGACTGTCGCCGTCTGTGGGAATCGAACCCACGACCACATGGTTAAAAGCCATGCGCTCTACCGGCTGAGCTAAGACGGCTTTGACATTACCCATGTAAGCATTAATCATCACAAATGAATTATTCCAATTTGGCCCAGAAAATTAAAATTTATTTACTTTCAATAAGAAACGAGTGTAATTGCATAGGCTTAGGATTTATGTAGTGTCTATGAAATAATAGATTGGGTACTAATATATTTATAGGGAAAAAATTGTACCATGACGTCATTTATAATAATTTCATCACATTTTATGTTTTTTAAAAATGTTTAGGACTTTAACGTTGTATTTTAAGACTACATTATTTTCACTGTATGTGATAACCTGTAATTGATGAATATGTGAAAAAAACTATAGAAAAGGGTAGGGAAACTATTTTATTTCATAAAGAATTCGATCATATAGTATTCACGAATATGCGAAAGCTCCACTTAGGCGATATTCTTATAAATCATGAGAAAATAAAGAAAAAAACTTTTTTCATTATAACAATAAAGTGACATGCATATATATATATAATATATCCAACTAAAGGAGATTGATAATTTTTGTACTGCAATTATAATCGCATTTATTTTCAATTGCATTTGTCATTAGTTTTCACCAATTACATTGCCATTAAATCAAGTTTTCCATATGTTTTGTTTTTTTTTTTTTTTAACAACTCTAGTAAAACGTATCATTACATAAGTTATACGAGAATCTACTATATATTCTACAGGAATTTCTAATCAATATCTGGTTAATTGTATCGATACTCTGAAGAATATTAATATTCAACATAACGGCCTTGTCACATGTTCATACCTTAGAACTTGCTAAATTCCATAGTAAATACATAAAATCTGCCAAACTCATATTAATATATCACAACTAAATACATAGCATATGATTTATAGGATCTGTTAACATCCATCCATCAATATTGATACAACTAGAACAAATAAACGAAACAAAGACGGTTAAACTATCGGCTATACCACATAACACGACCAAGCGTCTATGATCCTCTCTACAACACATAATAAACTACGACTTTAAGTCGTCATAAAACCCATATGGCTAATATTATCCCTACATCCATATATACGTTGTAACCCATCCCATCATTATAGTCGGAATTCACAATAGCACTTGTAAAAATGATAAATATTTGAACAAGAATTGACCGAAACCCAATACATAGCCACAACAAGCACATGTTACTGCCCAACAAATAATCCCAAGAACATATCCCAATATTAATAGAACATAAACACCCGGTTATTATAATTGATTCAGTGGTTTGGAATACAATAGTCTTAGCATCTCAAAATTTTAGGATAACTTATGATCTCAGTTAAGGGCTAAATCTGAATTTGGGCATTAAGCCCAATAATTAAAATGGATATTGACTTTTTAAATTAAAGTGACAGGATCCAAAGAATCGAGTTTAAAAGAATTAGAAATGATCAGGAGAGATCTAGTAAGTAGAGCTCGTTGGATAGGTTCACTGATCCAATCTTTCTTGATTTAGCTCATACTAATAAAATAAAATCATTTGGACCTAAACCCATAAAAAGAGTCCACTTAAAATTCATTTATAAAATATTTCAATCCTAGTCATGGATTACTATTATAATCTGACGGATGGGATTAATTGCCACCTTCTATAAATATCTTCTTTACTTCCTCATTTGAGTAAGAGGAAAACCCCTATCAATGTTGTTACTTAATTGAAACCTTATTTTAAAGATCAAATATTTTAAACACCGTAAGAATATTACTCCATTCTTTATTGATTGTAAAGTTTAATGCCATTGTGCTCTTTCACCTATCACCATATATGTTAAAGCCTTACCAAGATCGTTGTAGATACCTAATTTTTTCCCCCCCACCTTTATTTTTCAAATTAGATTATAGGGTCTTAAATTAGAAAAAGTTCAAAAAAATAGAAAATTAAAAAAACCCCCAAAAAATGAAGAAATTTAGAAAAAAATATAAAAAAAAAATTGAAAAGTCACAAAATAAAATAGCGTATTTAGAAAATAATAAATTTTTAGGTTCTTTAAATAGAATATAATTTTAATTTCAATTTCAATTTCAATTTCAATAGTTTTGAATAAAAAGCTATTGGGTTTACGCTTATATTTAAATCTAGCTTAAGCTAACTTGATTCATATGTGCAATTAATTACATATATGAATAAAGAAAAATCAATAGTTCAGTTGGATAAGTATCTAGACTTGATATTGCATATGACTTGAAGATCTTGGATTCAATACATAAAAGGTGTAAAATGTATCGTGTTAGACATACTCTAACACACTCCGGCACATTCATATACGCACAGCTATGTATTTGGCACCACATATTATCTAAATCTTAGGTTCAATACATGGAAGGTGCAAAATGTATCGTATTAGACATACTCTAACACACTCCGGCACATTCATGTACGCGCAACTATGTATTTGGCACCACATATTATCTAGGTTCGTCTAATCAAAAAATGGAAGAAAATCATATTGCATTTAATTTTTTCCATCTTTAACTCGACCGTAACACCTATAAATAGGGGTCTATTCTTCATTTTCAAAACACAACAAAAACTTTGAAACACTTTAGAAAAGCAAAAATCAAAGTTTCCTCTTTCTAGCACGGTTTTCCTCTCTCTATGATAGCATTCCCTACAATGTTTATTGACGAAAACCACCACCATCGAAGTGAGCCAATCCGAGCTGAAGTGAGCCGATTAGAGCCAATCAAGCCGATCCAAGCTGAAGTGAGCCAACTCAAGCTAAAGTGAGCCGAACGAGCCGATCTAAATCGAAATGAGCCAATCCAAGCCAATCTAAGCCGAAGTGAGCCGACTCTAAGCCGACCTTTTTTTTTCATTTGTTTATTTGTAAATGTTATAAATGAGAAAAAAAAAGAAAAAAAGAATGGAAAAAAAGAATGAGAAGAAAAAACAAAAAGAAAAAAAAAGAAGAAGAAGAAAGAAAGTAGTCGATTTATTTATTTTAATAGATATAGATATAATAAATATAAAATAAATAAGATAATATAATAAAAATAAAAATAAATAAATAGGTTAATAAACAAAAATCGTTTTCACACTTAGAAAAATTGAGTTTTCTAAAAATAAATGAAAATAAATCAATCAATTTTCAAATTAGAATTATTTAGAATTTCCAAAAATAAAATCTAACTTAGGACTCCTTATAATCTTTTCTCAAATCAACTCAAAATGGGTAAAAACGTAAACCCGACAATTTTTCTAAAGATTAAAATCAAAACACCTACTAAAGTTTTTTATAAACGAACTATGGAAGTCTGATTCTGAATAGCGAGTACGTAGGCACCCGTATGCAAGTACAGAGCGACTTAAAATATAAAAAGTTTTATTTTTTCCATTTTTAGATATTTATATAAATTAATCAATTTAGTCGCATGTATCATAATTAGATTTTTTTAGAAATTAAAAAAGGCATATTTGAAAAGCGAAGTTAAATTCGGAAAATTAAAAGTGGTACCCGTTTAAGATTTAATAAATTAGCCTCAATATCCAAATCTCTAGTTTTTAAAAGAACCGTATTTATAACTTGGTTTTTTAATCGATAGACTGGTAACTAAGTTATAACCAATCCACCCAATTGGTTATAACTTAACCCCTTTTCTCGACTCCGGTTGGGTGGCGACTCCAAATCTTTTCAAGTTGAAAAAAATGGTTTTCTTTAAATCCTAGTCGATGGTCAATATTAAATGGGTAAGGGTTTAGTATTGATCAGTTTAAAGAATACCTAATTTTATAGAAAGAACTAGGAGGGTAAAAAACCAAGCTCAACAATTGCCTACTCCTCTTCCTATCTTACCTCTCCTGATCATCCT
Organism: Lumnitzera littorea; assembly: GCA_024138015.1. Classification (NCBI taxonomy): domain Eukaryota; kingdom Viridiplantae; phylum Streptophyta; class Magnoliopsida; order Myrtales; family Combretaceae; genus Lumnitzera; species Lumnitzera littorea. The sequence goes on from JAMXBB010000010.1 coordinate 92,893,621, forward strand.
CTACACATAAGTCAAGTCATTTCCTTAATCATGTGTAATGCAATCTGTTACGTAGTATGCGTATGACCCTTACAACTGAACTCTTACCCCCATATTTTCTGGCGACTCCACTAGAGAGGAATACTTGACACTTATATCATGGTGCCTCTACGAAGAAGACCTACTGATCTTGCAGATAGTAATGATTAGGAACAAGATGGTATTGTTGTTACCAACAACTAAAATCCACCTTTAGTGAGAGGTATGAATCAAGGAAATGGTACTCAAGAAGGTGTTCCAGACAATGCGTAACTAACGCGAGAGCTTTGACAAACTAATTAGAATCTAAATGAGCTTAGAGCGATATTTGCCTAGTGTGTACCTGTTTTGACTGCTTTCATTGCTATGCAATAAGAGGTAACCACTACGAATCCTTTCGATATGATGCAACAATATGTTACGTAAGCTCCTCAACCATTTAATCCCTCAATTACTAGTGGGTAAGACACTCTTAGAATAGAGGAGCAACTTCCTAAGGTGGAGCCTATACCTACACAACATACCCCGCCTTAAATGATAAATAAATGAAGTCAGATAGGAGGTTCGTCATTTTTACATGCCACCCTACGTGTTACAATTGTTAGATCTATATACCTTACCCTTACGAATTCTACTTTAGCAAATTTTGCTAACCTTACTCCTAAAATGCCAGTAATGATGGAAACATCTACTTAAAGGGCTTCATTTATGACTAAAGAGGATCTAGATGTATACATGAGGGAAATACAAGCAAAATCCACATCAAGTGTGTTAGAATTGAAACTCCCTTACCATTCGCCCATCGTTATGAAATCTTATCCAAAGGATTATGTGAGTTTGAAATTTATGTTGTTTAATGGGAAGAAAGGGAGTGTAAAGGAACATTTGTTGAAGTTCATTGAAACTTTAGAAGTGTATGACTTAGATGATAATTTGAAGTTAAAGGAATTCTCAAAGTTCTTGGTATGTTATTCTCCCACCAAAATCAGTCAATTCATGGGATTGAATGTGCAGGATGTTGTTGGAAAAATTCTTTTCTAGAAGAAAGGGTCACTCGCACTAACATGAGACAAATCAATCAAAGGTCCAAGGAGGATTTTAGAGACTATATTGAGCACTTTAGAGAACATTCTTTAGATATATGAGACGTTTGTAATAAGAGAAAGTTAGTTAAGATTTATATTCAAGGAATGTTTTTTGAGTATACAGTTTATCTTGAAAATCTTTTGTTGGTTTCCTTTGTAACGTTAGTCGAAAACGTACGAAGGACCAATAACTTGATGGCGTGACAAATAAATGAAATTGTAAGATTTAACAAGCACAAACCTTCGATGAATTTAACTCAAGAGGAGAATTCTAAAGGAGTAAAGAAATCTAAAAATGAAAAGCTTGTAAATACCAAACGATCTTTGGTATGCCCATGCTTAATGGGAAAAGTGCACGCGTTACTTGACTAATGGCTATAAGATGTAAATATTAGACTCCTTAGAGTTAAATGCTTACCAACGGATAAGGAAAAAAGTAACCCCAAGTTTTACAAGTTCTATAGGAGTATAAGCCACCTTACAAAAGATTGTTAGACACTAAAAAAAATATTTAATGAACATATATAAAATGGAGAATTGATTATTGAAGACAATGATGTTAGGAACAATTCACTTCTAACTCATGTCGTGTTGTGAATGTCATCACTCACGACCCCACAAAGATTGTAAGCTTGGACGTGTAGCCAGTTGAAGCACACAAAGTTAAGCATGGAAGATTTGAGGTCAAGACAAGTAAAGATGACAACATAGTCCTTGCTTTATTAAAAATTTCTAATGTTAGGAATTTCTTTGATCTCATCAGCTTTGATGAGGATGCCCAATTGGAGGTAGCAATTATGCTCATGAGAATTGCACAAGATCAATATAAGCAACATATTACAGGATATTCTATAGAGATAATGGTTTCAATGAATGAAAGTGCAATTACGTTTACTAATATTTACATGTATACAAGGAATTCTAATCACAATCACCCTTTATACGTGAAGGACATACTCAATGGTTATCCTATCAAGAGGACTTTCATTAACAATGGATCCTCACTTAATGTTATGCCAATATACACTTTCAAGGTTGCAAAAATAGATATCCAACACTTAGTAAAGAAATTCATCCTGTTGAACAATTTCTATGAATCTTCCATCGAGACAATAGAGTGTGTTAAAGTAAACATCAATATTGGATTTATCCATAACCTTACATGGTTTCATGTGATAGATGCACCTATATATTACCATCTACTCATAAGGACATGACTGCATAATTATAACATGATACTGTCAACATAGCATCAATGCATGAAGGGTCATTAGAATGAGGAGAATGTCTTTATTCCTGTAACAAAGGACCCGTTTACATACAATGAACTACACTTTGCCAAAGCAACCTTCTTTAATGAACATGAAGGGGTAGCATATGTAAAAGAACCTCTTAACATATCATTGCCTATAGAGGAGGAAGCTTACATGTGAGCATCCAAGAAGAAAAGGATGCGGGGTTGTCATGGAGGTGTAAAGAAATGCAAGCGAACAACTAATATTATGGAAACCTAACGTGCGTCACAAAAAAAAGGTATGAATCTGTTAAGAGAAGAGGATGACCTTACTAGTTTTCTCTCCTCTTTTTTTGTTACATGTAAGTGAAGCAATAGTTACTTCTTATCAAATGAAAGAAGTTTCTTAATCTATTACTAATATTATTATCTTATAAAACATGGTTGTATCTAATTGTATTTCTTTATTGCCATTGTTGCTGCTAAGTAAGAGACTTGTCTCATAAGCACACAAGGTTAATCCTACAGAACAATTTAGATCTCATTAGGGGCATTTGAACCCTTTTGATTGTTTAAAAAAAAAATTGATAGCAAACATGACATCTAGTCTATACATTATTGTTGCTTGGTAAAGAGTTTTGGCTCCTAAGCGCACAATGATGAACTTGGCTAGTATCTATAACCTGATAAGAGCATTACCTCTCGGACGCAAACAAGCTATGGCAATCTTGTATATTTATTATGCTATCAAATTGGTTTAAATGTTTCTTGCCATCAAGTAATGAAGATAATCCTATTGATGAGCACATTAACATTTTGGCGCTTCAATCTAAGTAATACCTTGATAACTATATTACATAATCGAGTAATGAGGAATACCCCTCTTGACTAATGAGAAAAAATTATTGATCCTAAGCAATGAATGTCACTATTACTATATATGTGCGATCGAACACTTCTTAAAAGAGATATTCTATATATTATCATTAGCAAGCAAAAAGTCTTACCTCAATACAAGATGATGTGTAAGATCTCTTAGATCGCTGAATTTAAGTAGTCTCACGATTATGTCTATCCTAAAAGAGATCCCCTTAGATCATTGAGTCTGAGCAGTCTTACAATTACATCTATTCTACAAAAGGCCCTTTAGATTGAAAGGTCTAAACAGTTTCAAAGTCATGTCAATCCAAAATTTGAAGCTCATGATTGCTTAACACTAAAGTGACTAAGTTGATTTTTTACTCCATATCACATGATGTTGTTAAAAAAATGAGAAACAAGGTGATCTTGTTACATTACATTAAACAATGTCCCTACTTAGTTGATGCATTGCTCCTAAGTGAGTAAAGTCTTTAAGCATGAAGTACGCTAAGACTTATGTGAGTGCATTCTTTAGCAATTGTTATCCTCTAACATATTACCATTAATAGATGCTTCTTACAGTCTGTCGAGACTTTACAAGTTGCTAACGAGATCAAAATAATCCTACTATGTTGTCCTCCGAAACTACATTATTAGGTGAAGAGCTATTTCTCTTGAGCGTATGGTAACAAAACATCTTCATAAAAGTAGACGAAATCGTCATGAAAGTAAAAGAATACAAAAGGGACCTCAAATTGATACCTATTACTACAAGTGCTCAACTACTTAATTCTCTCATATAAATATTGAAATGGAATGAAGTTAAGTCAATATGCTCCTTAGAGTCATTGTGACTCTCAAAGACAAAAGGATTATTGTATAGCACTTGATGTTCGATTATGTCATAAAAGAATAAGGGATATCAAGACTTGTTGATTTGTCACATCACTACATATTAATAGCTGGGGGAAGAAGGTTAGAAACGGATATGGTATGTGAATACACTAGCCTCATATGATTGCTATTCGTGATGCTTGCTTCATACCACGCTCTTAGTATGTGATATTTGAAGTGAAGAATACTTGAAGAGTGCATGCTTGTGTATTCGTAATGCTTGATGCTTGTGAACATTGAATGCTCCATCTACATGCGCTCGCGTTTTTAGTGTGCGTATGTATGCAATACTCAATGTGCTACACTTGTGTTCAACTCTCTTGTCTAACTTAAAAGATAACATTATTGAAGTTGTTCGTTGTATGGGACATTCTTATATGAGACTATGCTGCCTCCTTGTACGCTTAGTATTAAATTTAGCACCTTGACATGATATGGTATTACTTCACACAATGCCTCCCAAGCGATTTTACATCATAACACTCAATTTCAAGAAACAAGGTCTTAGCACCAATTACTAGAAAACCTTAAAGGGGGCACATTCATTTTATTTATTTTAAATTTAAAGTATAACGGGCTTGATGTTGCTATATATTAAACTAAACCAGTTACTTGCTTATGTTTCTTTTTTTTTTTTTTTTCTTTAAATATAATTGATATGGCTACCTTGGTCTTATTAAAAATTAAAAAGAACCTCTAATGCCGCCCTTTGCTCCCTATAATTGTTTTAGATGATGAATCTTCAAATCCTATAAAACTAAATCAGAATATTTATTTTCATAGAAGTTTTTGGCCAATATGTCCATAATTGTCGTATTCACCAGAGCCTTGAAGGTTTTGTGAAACCTCTGCCCTCGTGTACTCTGCACCTCCCCACGCTCTCTCTCTCTTTCTACCCAAACACGAAGGCTCTCTCCCTCCTTGAACAGTGAAGAGAACCCACGCAAAAACAACCACACCCTCTCGGCTCTACTGGGTCTCTCTTTTGCCCACATATAATCACTATCGTGTTTCCTCAAAAATGAATACGAATCCCAATCTTTGATCCTATTATTCTCCTTATTTTATCCACTTTACAAACTCCATCGCCCCGGCTCTGATCTTCTTCTTCCTCGTCATTAGTCAACCTACCACGAAACGAGTCAGTTCTTAACTAACTGACCCAGTCACTGAGTTCGGCCTCATCCTCGTTGAGGCTCATGGAGGAAGAAGTCGCCTTAGTGCTAGTTTTCAGTCTTTGAGTGGTTTCGGTTCTATGGTGAAATGGGTGAGTTGACAAGGTGAGAAGGCCGAGTAGGGTGGCGAGCTGTGAAGTGAGTAGAGCATGGTATTTGAGCTTAAAAGGGAAAATGCGGAAGAAAACGGGGATGGAGCGAGAGCATTAAAGAGACGGGTTTACGAGTCCCAATGTGCAAGAGAGAGAAGAAGGTCGGAAGAGATGGAGATGAGGTAAGAAAGAAATTGAGAGAATGGGAGTGATATCCATCAAGGAATAAGTATAATGCTGAAGTGTTTCATGGTGACATTTCTGAGTTTTTGATTCGAAAGAAGAATGAGAAAGAGGGGCGTATGGGATGGAAAGAAAATAGAAATCAAAGAAGAAGTATATGTGTGGAGTATGAATAAAATGTCGGCTGGATGGAAGTGTGAAAAAAAGAAGAAGATAATAATGAAACAAAAACGATGAAATGAAGACAGGAGGATGAGAATCTAGGCGTGAAAGAAGAAGAAGGAAGAGATGTAATGAGTAATACAAACAAGAAGAAGGAACAAGAAAATGAAATATACAAGAAGAATGAAGGAATAAGGGAATAATGAAAGAAAGATATAGAAGAGTGTGTAATGAATGAAATGGAAAGATATACAAAGGCAACTTGTTAGCTGGGCATCTATAGAAGTAAAATGTGTGAAAGGTGTTTTTGTATGGGAGTTGCTGTTGTCTATAATTGTGTATGGAAGTTGTTGTCGTCAAAAGGTTGGAATGAAATAGAAAAGAAATGGTAGACGGTTGTATATTTGTTGAGAAAGAAGATAATGACGGTAGTGTTTTTAATGTACTGTACACTACTCATACTGTGACTCCTAATCTTGGCTCCATGTGCTTTTACGAACAAGAATTGTAATGGTTATCTACTATGAAAACTTGATACCTGTGTATTTGATAAAAGCAATATTATGTGAATTTGACTGTGAAGAAGCAAGCAAAGGTTTAAAAAAAATAAAAAATAAAAAGGTGTCATGTCGTAGCTCTAAATAAATGGGAGTGAGAAACTTCTAAAAATTTTACAAGATTACATCTGTCCAAGGATGAGGGATATACCGGAGAATATTTGGTTCTTGTCTTGAATAAGGTGGATCCTTGTCTTTCTTCACAATATTCATTATTCCTGGTGTAATGGACTTATAATCCATTAAATGGATGGGCCTTCATGTGATGGACAGTATGTGAAAGTCAGCTTCACAAGACTAAAGGGATTATTCATGTCTTATAGTATTTGATTGTAAATAAAAGGCACTACTTCTGTAAAGATAAATGGACATCGCAATTCTAGTAAAGATTGTAGTCCAACCATTGCTTTAGGTCATACTGATGAAGAGGATAAGGCTGGTGCTTTGGATAACAAGCGGTTAAGGAAGGCAAAGATCCGTCAGAGATTGAAAATTCTGGAAGGTATTATTATAGACTACTTGAAGGCTATGAAGCTCAAAACCCAGTTTTATGGTCTAAATTTTCATTAACCTGGGATGGACTACTTCAATAGTACTATACCGAATGAAGGGTGTATAAATTAGTGTCATTCATGCAGTGAGAATTATCTTAGTAAGAAAAGTGTAGGAGTGGTAATTAGAGAGGTCCTTTTGCACATATCTACCCTATTTTTCTATGTCATACATATAATGGGCCGATAAGTCTACCTAATTCTTGGGTCCATCCTTGTTGAATAAATCAGGAAAAGGGTAGCGTTACTCGTGAGTTGAAAGTTTGCTGCAATTTTAACACAACATTATACGTATGATTTGGTTATTGTGATTTTCTACATGACAAAGTCTCCAGTGTTCAAGTTATTTTATGCCTTACTCATGAAATCAAGAATGGGACATCCATTTCGAGCAATTGAAGAAGTCACCTATTTTAATGAGTTGAACCAAATAACTTGTGTAGATCGAGTTGAAGAGAGAAATCAGCTTTGAAAGAGATAACTTAAAAGAAGATTTATTTTAGAGTGTTGCCGTGAGATTAATACAACTTTAAATAGCTAAAGCGACGTACACAATTAAATAGTGTTGTAAGCTCGTGCACTAAGTAAGAAGAATAATAATTGTAGCACTAGCACTTAGGCTTTTATGTTACAAATTATCAAGAGAACAAATATCCTTAGATACATTTAGGCATGCCACCAACAGGTTGTTTCACAGCATACGTGCACCGAGTAGCGACTTAGCCTTTTGATAGGCTTCTTTAATGCCCGAACCCCTTCAACTTCGTCTAAAAGACTTTAGTCATAGGCAAAATATAGAGGGTTAAACTTGAATTTGGGCCTTAAACCCAATAATCAAAATGGATATTGACTTTTTAGGTTAAAGTAATAAAATATAGAAAGTCAAGTCCATAAAAATTCGAGATAATTAGGAAAGATTTTGCATTATGGACTCAGAGTAGGACCCGTTGGATTAGTTCGAGACAATCCAACTCTTCTTGGTTTGGTTAACACTAATTAAACAAGGTCATTTGGGCTTAAACCAATAAAAAAAATTCCACTTAAGATCTATTTATTAAAAACTTCAATCCTAACCATTGGTCACCATCACAATTCGACGAATGGGATCAATTTCCACCTTCTATAAATATCCCATTTACTTCCTCATTTGAGGAGGAGGAAAACTCCAGCGAATACCATTATTCTACTAAAACCTTATTTTAGAAATCAAACACTTAAAACACTTCGAGAATATTACCCTGTTATTCATCGATTGTGGAGTTTAATACCATTGTGCAGTTCCTTCACTTATCACCGTATGTGTTAAGAGCACTATCAAAATTACCTACTTCTCCTCTTTATCCTACATCTCTTAATCATTCTATATGTGTAAGTCAAGTCATTTCCTTTGTCATGTATATTACAATCTCTTACGCAGCACGCATGTGACCCTCACCTCCACAATCGCTAGCCACTTACATATGTCCATATGTGATCTCCATTCACTCACATACATAATTTATACGGTATTGGTTATTTCCCAACATCGAAGAATCTAAACTAGTTATGTCATCCAAAGATTACAACAAAACCGGCATTAACTTATAGCTTTGCTACAACCATGCATATCAACGTATAATAACATAAGTACGACTTAATTGTAACTTCCTTCCAATACATCAATCGTATCCATAGTAATCATTTTGCTCAACAACCTCCAACCGCATTAGCACCTAATACCTCACATGTTTTGGTAAATTGCTCCACTTAGGACACTGCATTTTATTAATTAGTGGGTGCCTAACTAATCACTAGTAGCCTTAGATCTCTTAGTATCAACTGAACATACGCGATAGGATTAATAAGTGTTTAATAAGTTAGCTTTTTTAAGTTATTTTAAATCATCATATACAAGCAACACACAATGTAACTATGTACGTAGAACACGTTGTTAATAACTAACTAAAAATCCTTAACTTCAATAACTAAAATGTAAGTACAGCCATGTATGATTTAGCATCTAATGCCAATTGTCATTAATTTATACTCATGTTTCTTAACTATTTATTGAATTAACTAGTTGGTCTTAATTCATTAGCTAAAGCCTAACACTAACTAAACTTCCTTAAGTATCTCAAACTCAGTTCATCTACAAGAATTTTAGTTAAGTTACTCTTTGGTATTATGATTGTTATTAAAAAAACAAAATGAACTTGTTATGATTTATGAAAGGTCTAGCACTTTTGATGAGGAAAAGAACCCCCTTCACTGGATGCTCTATACCTTTTAGTAATATAGGATAGGAAACCTTAAATGTTATGGATTTTAAGAGTCAAAATATTTGTTAAAACTTCCATCCTATGAAATTTTTATCATCAAACAATTCTATAACTTCTTCTCTACAAAAACTTCTACATTCACTTGTTGTTTAATAACATTAGTTCGTTCATAATTTTAGTCATTCAAAACATATATACCACAAGCCTAAACTATACCTCTTCAATATTAATATCTCTCCAACAAAAATTCTTGAATTATTTGTGAAATCCAAATAAATAGCGCAAAACTTACTTGTTTCTCAAAACTAGCTCTATTAAGCCTCATTCCCACTCATTTTTTTGCATAAACCATCAATAACCTTCATATCCATACATTCCATGTTAAAGATCATTCCAAAAATACATGCTTTTGGGTTGAAGAATTTTAGACGATATTCAGTTAAACTAAATTTATATTTGAGTTTGAGATATTTGGATATCTTGCTAACTTAGAATTTAAAAAAGCTAGAGTTATTTGTTATTGATTAGGATTGGCAAAAAACAATGTATTATCACCTAAAAGACACCAAGAAGAGAATGAAACCTAACGTCATTAAATTACATGGTAACAACTATTATTATTATTTACTATGCCTAAAAAGAATTATGAGAAGAATATTAGATCTAAACAATGAATTTTAGACAAAGGACTAAAAGAAGCAATATGTATTAGGAATTACCACTAGACAAACTTGTTTTATCTAAGCCATAGCATCGAATTAGCACAAGGCTTCTCTTAATATAGAGTATAGTTTTTCAAGCTTGTTACATTTACCAGATCATTTGTTTGTTCACGTTAATTATAATTGGTAGGACAACCAAAGTAAGAACAAGTTGAAGTTGTTATATAATAAGCTAAAATGGATGATCCTATTCATGTATAAATACACTTGGTCATGTGAGTAGAAGATGATGAAGATTAAAGAATATGGTAAGCTAAATATTTGAGAAGGATTTAAAAAGATTTTTGGTAGTTCCTACTTTGTAAATTTTTGTTCGAACAAAAAGCAAGATATTCCTTTATTAAAAAAGAAAGAAAATATTTGAAGGGGGAGAAGGGGTATTTATGTATGATAAAACAAAGAGTACAAATTAACACTCTCATTTGATCGAATTTAAAAGTGCTTGAATATGAGTTGCTTCTTTTTTTTTTCTCCCCCCTTCTACTATGCTAATGAAAATCTCAAAATGTCATATATGATCTATTGTCCACAATATGAGCTAATTAAACGAGGGAAAAAAGGTTGCAATGAGATGTTGTTGTGTTAAAGGTTTTTTCTTTAAAAGGAGTATTCGGGACTTTTATTAGAGTTCATTGGGATCACTACACCAATTAGCATTTGACCACATCTAATAAACATATCTATACATAAAAAAACGTGGCAAAAATCTATTAGTCACATTTAATAAATGTAGCAAAAGGCACATTACAGAAAGTTATACTACATTTTAAAGTGCAAATGTGGCCAGTAACGTGGCAAAATAAACAGGCCATATGCCATGTTTACACGAGATAAATGGTATAGGTTTTGCTACATTTATATGTGACTAAAAGTTACAACCCTATTACATTTACACGTAGCCTATAATGTAGGTCTTACCACATTTACACATAGCCTATAGTATAGGTTTTGCTCTATTTATATGTGGGCAAAGTTAAGTGCATAAGTATACAACTACAATCTGCTACAATTATATGTAGCTAATAATATAGGCCCTACCATGTTTACAAGTAACAAGAAGTTTAATATATCTATATAGCTGGTTTGACTACGTTTACATGTAGCAAAAGATAACTAATGTCATGTGTTCAACAATTCGCTTTGTGTAAACGTGACCAAATCTGCATTAAAGGACATATTTAAACGTGTTTGATGATATTTAGTATATATTGTTTAAGATTTGCTATGCTTATACGTGACCTATAGTATAGGTTCGACTATGTTTATACATGACAAGAAGATAACATATGTATTTCCTCGTATGATTTGCTACTATGTGGCTGAAATTAAGTTATATGCCATGTGTAAACATGGCAAAAGTTTGTTAGGCTATGATGGTTAGCTATTATTTCTTAGGATTATTATCGATTATATCTATCATTTCAATCATACCTATATAACTTCTAATTTATAACTATTATTTAATTGTACTTGTTTAGCCATAAATGGCTTTTTAATTATACGTCTTACTCTGATTTGCACCTGGTATTTCAATCACACAATTAAATACTTTATAAATCTGTTTTGTTTTACCATAAGTGGCATTTCAAACTTCAAGTATTAAAAATTCACAAAAAGTACTAGAAACTTTATCAAACACTAATAATATATATTTTCACAAACATACTGTAATATAAATTATTGAGAGCTTATGCTAAAATCCATATCCATACTATAAATAAAATAAATATGTTGAAAATATAAATAAAAAAGTTTTTAAAACTACATTACATCTAATCTTAAACATCACATTAATACTTATCTAAAAATTTATATATCTCTTTAATTTTCCTTATTTCTTCCAGTATTATCATCATTCTGGCTATTGCTTACATCTAGAAGTTCTGTTATATCATACACAAAGTAATGAGTAACAAGTAAATGTAACTATATTCCAGAAATAAACAAATAACTATATAAACTGTTTTTAAACCTTACTTAAATTACTAGGAAAATTTCCAACAAGCTGTTGGTTGAGTTGAGCATGCCGAAGATAGCTATAAAATAATTTATATCAAGTCAGTGATTTGAGAAAGATTGAAAAAACTACCAATCTTTAAGAACAAATACCAACAATAAGATTGCATATTTGCACTTATTATATACTTATGTTTGTTTGCCATTATAAATAGAGAATACAAAAAAGCAACCGTACTAAGGAAAAAAAAAAAGAGCTTAAATTTTTAGTTAAAATTAATAGTAAAAGACAATATTATAATAATAAATTTCATTTTTTTCAATTTTTATGTGATCATACACACGTATGAGCCACTTTTTTCTCTTATTCAACAGTAAGTTAAGACATGGCACACACTCTTAACTTAATATAAACACACACACGCACACTGTATCACATTAAACAAACACTTGCTATCTCAATAGTGGCACAACTATTAAAAATAGATTTACCCAAAAATATCAATGTACACCAAAACTAAAACTTATAAGTTGTAGGTTATTACTTCCCAACATTTACTTGTAGTAAATAAGTCACAAGTAGCAACTTTATCAAATTTAGTTTCTTGTAATTGATTTCACCTAACACACATAAAATATTAGTCACACTAATACAACTTAAATGATATTAGAAGATATAACTATGAAGTTCGACTTTCACGTTGACTTCATTATTCGTTATATAATCTCTCTAGTCATTCAAGTTAGCATGATCGTTCTCCATATTTTTTCTATAGCTCTTCACATTATATTCTTTCTTTAGAAAGCTTTACTTATGTTTTCTTGTTGATGTCAATACTAATGATAAGTTAACTATCTTATTAGAATAAATAAATACTTGTTCTGGATTAGCAATTCTCTGTATTCAATAGATAAACCTTTCAATTTTGGTTGTATTTAATAGTCAATAAGCTATAGTTATTATAATGAAATAAATTATTTAAGAAGTTATGGTTTTTGTGAATAAAATAAATTAATTATAGAAAGAACTTGCTTAACTAGTGTTTTACATACTATTAAGTAACTTTAACATCAAAGTATAACTCATAATATATATATATATAATGTATCATATCTATTCTCTATGAAATTATATTTCTAGTATCATACTAAGTGAGTAATACTTTGCCAAAATATTACTTATAAAGCTGTAGGTGTAAAATCCAATATGTAATGTAAACTTCAATTATATGAAACTAGTAGACGTGTACCTACATTGCATGTACAAAAACTAAATAAAATTCCACAATAGCATTTAAACACATTAAATTACTTAATCATATGCTATGACATATTAGTTAAAAAAGATTAGTAGATTTATAAAAACTATCTAGAAGGTGTATGCACGATTATAAAAATAGAGAGATAATATAATAAATAAACCAAAACGTTCATCAATAGAGTATTGCTCATGAACATGTATCTATTAGCCTTTTTGTTACATTTACTATTTTAATGTGTTAATATAGTTGCTTTGTGAGCAAATAATCAAAGTTGGTATTACCCTAATTTATGTCTATTTATAGTGATCTTATTCTTACTAATGTATTTTTCAAAAAGAAAAAATAATAATAGACATCTAAATTGGTCAGGTGTAGATCATGTTCATATGCCAACAACTAGCTAACCGAAGCATACACAATTTTCTTTATAAGTCCGAGAATAACAACATATGAAGTAAAACAACAATATACAAGAAGAAGATATCAATAAAAAAAATATTACAACCGCCAACATGTTATATGACTACTAAGGTAGACTACTTATGAAATAGAACAAACCGTATACATAAATAAACCAAAATGAAGAGGGCTAGTAAAAAGGAAGGTAAGTGAACATACATGTAAAATCCTTTAAAACTAAATTATTAACTTAACTCCTTTGTGAATTATTTAACTCTACGATTAGAACATCAATCTCTCTAATTCCTCACACAACAAGTGTCCATATAATAAAACTAAACGAAGAAACAAACTAACGAAAGGTATAAATTGTGTATTAAGATTATATCTTAATAAAAATATATTCCAAGATTGTAATAAGATAAACACAACTTATATGAATTAGTGAAGAAATTAGAGCAAATTGTAACTTTTTTCTAGGTAAGTTCAAAAATTGTAACTTTCAAAAAGAATATTTTAAGATTTAGAAAAACCAAATAAGAAAGGTCAAACTTTTAAGATGTAGAACAAGAAAAGAAAGCTAGAACTTAGGAAAAGGAAATTGGAAAGCTTTACCTTTAGGAATTTGTAAACATCCTTAGAAGAGAAAAGTTTACATTTAATTGACCTCCCCTAACGAGCCAGTTATAGAGTCTCGTGATTATATAAGAAGGTTATTAAACTAAATTTTGTTTGCAAATAACACAAATTACAAATGAGAACCTAAAAAGGAAGTTGAAGTTATTTCCCTTATTAACATGGGAAATAATGTAATTTTGAAATATAAGTCTAACAAGACTATTAAACTAACAAAATTTGATACTATTATCAACAAGATAGAAACACTCAAGCCATGGATGGCATCAATTGGAGAACTTTCAACACGTGTTGTAAAATTGTTAAAACCATATAATGTTAAAACCCAGTACAGATTTAGGATGCAATTATTTTGCTAGTATACACTATACTTGTAATTATGAGAACCATACTAGAGTTAAATTATATTCGACCTGTTATTCTATACTTCAATCTTTGTTGTGAAGAGTTAAGGGTAGCATGATCCCATTTGCTCTATAATAATATAAATTACTTGATTGCTACAAAGATAATGTCTAGTGCTACGACTTTAAAATCACATATAATCTTAAAGGTCGATATTGATTTAGCACTTATGGCATTAGGTGACTTACAAATCTACGTATATTTCATCATTTTAGTCACTATCATACTGAATTGAAGTGACCAACATAATACCACATATTATTTAACAACCATTTGAGAAATAATATAATTTTAAAATATTAATCTAATAAGAATATTAATGAAACAAATAACCACCACTCATAGATACACACTTAGGTTCCAACAAGCCGCCACTACTTGTTGTCATACATCATCATTGCAATTTCTTCTTTTCATGTATATATTTCTCAAATTAAACCTGGTTATGAAAAATAAGCAACACGCATACACACAAAGAGAAGAAGGACTTATTGAGTAGTAACGAAGCAAAATCAATAAGCAAGAAAGAGTAAGATGGAGGAGGATCTATGTCGTTCCTATAAAAAGAGAAGGGTTATTGTTATTGGTTTTACCAAAGGGTTAGAAAAGGCATGCAAAGATCTAGGATAGGCTAAATATTATGAAAAATTATATTTTCAAATTGTCATTAACTGGTTGA